>JAQQSZ010018753.1:0-10512 GCA_028646595.1 Phalanger gymnotis | reverse complement strand
AGAAAATTCAATAAAGGGGGATAGGTTAGGAAGAAGCAAAATATAGTTAGTCTTTCACAACATGAGTATTGTGGAAGGGTTATACATAATGATATGCATGTGGCCCATGTTGAATTGCTTGACTTCTTAGGGAGGGTGGGTGGGAAGAGAAGAGGGGAGAGAATTTAGAATTCAAAGTTTTAAAAAATAGATGTTCAAAAACAAAAACAAAAAAGTTTTTGCAGGCAACAAGAAAATAAGATACACAGGCAATGGGGCATAGAAATTTATCTTGCCCTACAAGAAAGGAAGGGAAAAGGGGATGGGAGGGTAGTGGGGTGACAGATGGGAAGGCAGACTGGGGAACAGGGCAACCAGAATATATGCCATCTTGGAGTGGGGGGGAGGGTAGAAATGAGGAGAAAATTTGTAATTCAAACTCCTGTGAAGAATCAATGCTGAAAACTAAATATATTAAATAAAATTTATTAAAAAAATTTTGATTTCCAAATTCTGTCTCCCCTCCCTGAGATGGTAAGCAATCTGATAGAGATTATACATGCACAATCATGTAAAACATTTCCATATTAGTAATTTTGCGGAAGGAAACTCAAACCAAAAAAAAAAAAATGAAGAATAGTTTGTTTCAGGCTGCATTCAGACTCCATCAATTCTTTCTCTGAAGGCAGTTTCGTCATTAGTCCTGTGGAATTGTCTTAGATCATTGTATGGCTGAGAATAGCTGAGTCATTCACAATTGTTCATCATATGATAATGGTCTTATTGTGTATAATGTGCTCCTGGTTCTGCTTACTTCACTTTGCATCAGTAAGTCTTTCCAGGTTTTTTGTTGTTGTTTTTTTTTTTTTTTTGAAACCATCCTGCTCTTCATTTCTTATAGCAGAATAGTATTCCATTACAATCATACACAACAACTCGTTCAGCCATTCCCCAATTGATGGGCATCCTTGAATAATCAACTATTTTGAAAACATATATTTGATGGCATTGTAGAACCAAGCCAAAAATGTAAATACTTGGAAGCAATCAGGGAAAGATTTCTAAACAGAAACCTTACCCCTTCTTGATAAAGTTATTAAGAAATATCAGAGTAATAAGGATATCAAGATGTTGACTCCTTTAGCTGTTAAACTTAACCACAGATATATGGATTCTGTGATGACTAATCTTGATAAACTTCACTCTTCTCAGCAATGCAAGATGCAAAGACAACTCCAAAGGACTCATGATGGAGAGAGCTATCTACACCCAGAGAAAGAACTATGAAGTATGAATGCAGATTGAGGCACACTGTTTGCTCTCCCTTTTTTTCCCCTTGTTTTTTATTTCTCTCTTGTTTGTTTTTGGTTTTGTTTCTTCTTTCTCCTGATCCATTCCACTGGTCATAATTCTTCTTTACAACTTGACTATTGTGTAAATAAGTTCAATGCAAAGTTATATGTAGAAGATATATTGGATTCCATGCCATCTTGGGGAGGGGGGGGAGAAAATCTGGAACTCAAAATTATGTGGGACTGAGTGTTGTAAACTGAAAATAAAAAATCTTAATCATAAAAAAAAACAGAGAAAGCAAAGTTCTCAAGAAAGTCAGAGTTTACTATGTGGAGGATATCGCAATCAAATTCCAGCAATTAGCATTGCTCATCATTCATTCATTCAAGAAATATTTACCAGGATACCAAACTGATAATATCTGATAATACAATGATAATATATAACAATAATTCTGTCATAAAGGATTTATAGTCTAGCAGAAGGTGATAAGCCAAATACAGAAATAGTATAGACTCATTTTGAATATGATGAGTGTTTTAGCAAAGCTACAAAGTGCTATATGTGAATCCAAAGGAAGGAAAGGCTGGAGGAATCAAACCTTCATGGAAAAAGTAGCATTTGACCTGGGCTTTGTACAGTTGGATAGGATTTCAAAGGTGGGAAATGATGGGGGTGGGGAAGGGAAGATGAAGAAAGGCATTCCAGTAAGAGGGAATAGAATAAGGAAAAGGCATAAAGATAGGAATACAAGGCATATTCAGAGAATATTGATTAAAAGTGTGACCCTAGGCAAATCACTTAACCCTGTTTGCCTCAGTTCCTTATCTGTAAAATGAGCTAGAGAAGTAAATGACAAACCACTCCAATATCTTTGCCAAGAAAACCCCAAATGGGGTCACAAAGAGTTGGACACAACTGAAATGAACAAACAACAAAATAGAATATATTGTACTTAATAGAATGTAAGCTCCTTGAGGGCAGGGACCGTTTCTTTTTTGTCTGTGTATCCCTAGTGCCTAGCATGGTGCATAACAGGAAATCAATAAATGCTCATTGATTGATTGTGTACTCTGGTGTTGGTATTTTTCCTCCTAGAAAGGTAGAGGAATGGGGAAACCAATTCCTAATTTTCAGTCCTATAAATTAAGACCATTCATTAGGGCATTAAACAAGTACTAAAGAAAATTATAGCTGTACATATATCAGCAAGGGTAGTGATTTAGATAATCCTCTTCATCTTTTAGAGGGATAAACATGTATCATCAAAAAGGAACCCATAGAAAAACAAGTTTCTATATTGAGGTAGACTACCCATTTATATGAGAGGTAGCAAGGCAAGGCAGATTAAGGGTTGACTTCAGATTTAGAAACACATAGGAACAGGTCCTTCCTCTGACACATATAAGCTGTATTACCTTGGCCAAGTATCTTAGCCTCTCAGTGCCAGGTAATTCAAGTTACAAATGAGTTTCTGACCTGGAAGAAGGGGGAGAGAGTGGGGAAGAAGGAAATTTCTATAATGGGAGTTCCGTAGACATATGAAATCCTAGATCAGGATCAAATGAACAAATCAGTTAACTATACAATGAATAAATAAATAAGTTCAGTTGTGTAAATGTTGTCCAAGTAGTCTCTGCCATAAAGAAGTTTTCAGGAATAGAGAATAATGAAAGGGCTGTCGATCACTAATTTGTTGGGAGTTTGCTAGGTCAGAGCACTAGGCAATAATGGGACAGGGAAGAAGTAATTACAAGAGATAATAGAAATTGTCCCCGTCCTGGAGTCCTGGATGTCCTCAGCATCCAATGATCCTGAACAAAGCCACAAGAATACATGCAAGAACACAAGACCTTATCCTACAGTGATCAGTTGCAACGTCATATACAACCATATACACCCAGAACAATTCAAAGTTCACCTTCGGAAAAGTGATAATAAGAAGAAATTCACCTAAGATAACAATCTAAGTTCTCTGAGCTGTGCTTGGGTTATGTCAAACACCTTTGGAATTCACCTTTCACTCCTTCAAGCCATTAAGGGTAATGTAATTTTGGGGCCTTCCCAAATTTTAGCCAAGGTTTTATGCAACATTTTTCTACACAATGAGCACTTAATTTTCCTCTTTATCTTGGTTAATGTGAAAGTAATGTCATATACATACATACATATGTATATACATACATGTATACATATATAACTACTTGAAACTGATTGTATACAGGCAGTTCTGCTATGATAGATGAATTTGCCAGAAGCTCTTCAATTTGCAAAATCATTCACTAAGAACCAATGTTTATGGGGAAAATTGGGTTGTGGCACAATGATAAAAACTTTGCAACGCATAAAAATATGCATGTTAAATGGTTAAACAATATATTAATACTGCTACAGAGTCATGAAGAAAAATGCTATGCCCATCTAGGGAAAGAATTAATAGAATCTGAATACACATTGAAGCACACTTTTTTAACTTAATTTTTTTCATGCTTTTTCTTTTTTTTTTTTTTTGGTCTGTTTCCTCTTTCACAACATGACTGATTTGGAAATCTGTTTTATATGACTATACACATGTAACCTATATCAAATTGCTTATTGTCTTAGGGAAGGGGAAGGGGAAGGAAAGGAAGAATATTTGGAACTCAAATTTTTTTTTTTAAAAAATGAATGTTAAAAATTATCTTTACTTGTAATTGGGAAAAAATAAAATACAATTTAAAAAAATATTGCTATCGAGAGTTTGTCCCCAGGCTTGGTTAGCTGTTTGACTTGTGTACATAGCTGTATCAACAAGTTGGGCGAGGGAAAAGTTCTGGCAGGATGGTGGTGCCTCACAGCCCCTACTACACCAGAAGATGCATAATAAATATGGTGCTTTACCTTGCCAAAGACCTAGTTTGCTTGTGGAAGTGGACATTGGAAGGATTGCAACTTGTGAGTTATTGTGAAGTGGTACAGTAGTCTACATTTTTTATGTTTCTTGTAGAAGAAATCTCACAGGAGAAACTGGAAATTTGACTTATGTTGAAATGTTTCCTAACGTATCAATCACATTGGAACAAATTTGTGTTTTTGAAACATGTTGCAGCAGAACCGATTGTACACATTATTTCTCTTTAAATACTTTTGGTGGGGGCGGCTAGATGGCGCAGTGAGTAGAGCACTGGCCCTGGAGTCAGGAGAACCTGAGTTCAAATATGACCTCAGACACTTAACACACTTACTAGCTGTGTGACCTTGGGCGAGTCGCTTAATTGGGGAATTGCCCTGCCTTCCCCCCTCCAAAAAAAAATTTGAAAATTAAATCTTTTTGGTGGCATACTTCATATATCTTTTAGAAAGCCTCTGAGGTTATATTTATTTTATTTTTGCTTCTTTCAACAAGTATAACCTCTCCACCAAGCTTGCTAGCTTTTGTGTTACTTAGTAAGTGAAAAAAATCAACCTTTTCCCTGAAGGGAATTCTACTGTCATTTAAGTCCCATTTGCATTAATGGGCCAGGTACCTAGAAGGTAGCTGACTACCACTATTCTCAGGATTCTAGGGATAACTAAGGGGCTGGGATGTGTAACCCTGTAGCTCCCGAGCCTCCTTCTGTTTTGGTCCCTATAATCTATCAATCAGTAGAATTCTATTAGCTTTAGAAAAGGTTATTTTAAAAAGCAATATAGTAAGAAAAATAATTTCAAAAATATTCTTCCCAAACTCTGATGTGCACTCTCCCCTTGTACACAAAAGGTACCTGGGGAGAGTGGGTACAAACTTAAAATACAATGGTAATGAGACATATGTGCAGAGAACAAATGTGACCAAGGGGTATCTCTCAATTCCTGGTCCCAGAAGTACTTTTCTACCTTTGTGGAGTTCTCGTGAGTTTCCCTTTACGTATAATTCTCTGCTGGGCTCTGAGGATCGGTGACATTCTGATTCATTGCCAACAATTCTCTCTTTCATAGGGGGTCATGATCACTGAAGCTGTCACTATCCTCAGGTGGCTTTCTATCCATTTCTATCTTAAGATACTTCCTCTGTTGTCAGCCTCTACTATTCTAGTAGACTCTGCTATTAATTACATAAGAATCCCAGCTTGGAATGCAGTCCTTCTATTACATAAGAATAAAATTTTAGAACCATTCATTTAATTTAAAGTTGATGGGTTGAAGATTTTTCCTTATATTTTCATTTGGAGTTATAAGCCCATGCCTCTTAATCCCAAGATCATTACTCTTTATAACCTATTCCAATTTCTCTCAAATTGATCATCCTAGACAAATAAATTAAACTCACCTCTTGGTAAAGGGGGCTTTGAGTTTGGCTTTATTAGAGGATTCTGGAAATAACTTGTGGCACATTGTGTATATATAAAAAAAAATCTTGTTTATATAACTGTGGGATGTTCACATGCCAAACGTATGCTTGCCTCAAAGACTGGTTTATGAAGAACTCACACAGGGCAAGTACTCATGTGGTGGTTAGAAGAAGCGATACAAGGACATTCTCAAGGTTTCTCTCAAAAACTTTTGAATTGATTGTGTCACATGGGAGACACTGGCACAGGACTGCCCAGCATGGTGTGCCCTCATCAGAAAAGGTTCTGTGCTCTATGAGCAAAGCAGGATTGAATTAGCTCAAAAGAAACGTGAGATGCACAAATTTAGAGACTTCATCCCAGATGTTCACATGGACTATTTGAGTCCAGACTTTGCATTCCAAGCTGGGATTGGTTTGATCGGCCGCAATTGGACACACTGTAACTTGACTCGAACGTGGTGATGTCATTTTGGTTCTCTTTGAGAACAAAGGACAACCAACTAACCGACCAGCCATATGTATATGCATCTAAAAAACTGGTTTATATAACTGTGGGATGTTAGCTATGGGCTACAGAGCTGGAAAGCTAACATCCCACTGAGTCACTAGGTGGGGCACACTTCAGGAGAGAATAACTTAATATTAGCTCTTACCCTTCTTTTTGGAAGGAGTAGAGGCATATATTAAGTGCATTAAAGATTTATATAACTCTGAGTTTTCACTGAAGCCAGTTTGTCAAAACATTTCTATTCTCTATATTGTTTTACTTTCTTATAATCCAGAGAGATCTCCCTCTTCACACAATTTGTTTGTATGGCAAGAGCACACTGGATCTGAAATCAGAAAACCCAGGTTTTGGTCCCAGGTATGCCTCTCAGTAACTGGATGACCTTGGGAAACTGAGCTTCAATTTCTTCTTCTATAAAACAAAAGATAATAATCTTTTGTCCTAACTCACAGATTTATTGTGAGCATCAAATGAAAGGATTTGTGTAAAGTGCTTTGTAATCTGCAAACAAATTGTGATTATTATTATTATTGCAGTTAAAATTGTGTTCTACAGGACTTTATTTCTTCAATTCACCTCCCTACAGGGTGATGTAACAGACAATGGACTTGGAATCAGGAAGCCCTGGGTTCAAATCCTGCCTTTAACGATTATTAGCTGTGTAAAACTGGGCAAGTGACTTAACCTTTCTGAGTCTTGGTTTCTCCATCTGTTAAATGAGGATAAGAAAACCTGTAGTGTCTGCTTCATAGAGCTGTTGTAAACCCTAAATTAGAGCATGTTTGTAAAGAGCCATATTATGACATTGGCAAGAGTCAATTATTATAAATTATCCATGACATTACAGCCCTGATTTTTTCTCTTGGCCAAATTCTAACCCCTGTTGTCTTGGCACTGTGCCAAAAGTGTTTCTGTATTTCAGATGCGATCTATGCTACAAATGATGGGATGGAATTGGATGCAAGATTTGGTCATCTTTCTACCTTTATTGTTGATGTTTTATGTTCAGTCATTCAGTCATGTCTGGCTCTTTGGGACCCCATTTGGGTTTGTTTGGGGGTTTTTTTTTTTTTTTTTTTTTTTTTTTTTGCAAAGACACTAGAATGATTTTCCAGTTCCTTCTCCAGCTCATTTTACAGATGAGAAAATTGGGGCAAACAGGGTTAAGTGACTCACCCAGGGTCACACAGCTAGTAAATGTCTGAGGCCAGATTTGAACTCAGGAAGATGAGTCTTCCTGACTCCAGGCCTGGCACTCTATCCACTGTACCACCTAGCTGCCCCTTCTACATATTATGTGCATATATGTATATGCATATACATATATATATATATATATATAAAGAGTATAAAGAGATTGAGTGGCTTGCCCAGGGTAAATACAGTATGTCAGAGTCAATATTGGAATTAAGGATTTCCTTACTCAGAGAACAGCTCTTTCTACTACTCCAGGTTCCCTCCTGGCCACAAGGGGATAAAATTTCCCAGGGCTTTCTAGCAGGGGTACGAAATAGCCTTTTAATATGTGAATACTTAATTTATTCCTATCAAGAAAATTATTTTCTCACTTGATAATAAAGTAGAAATTAGGGTAGTATTCACATTCTTTGATACAATTATGTAGCCTTGCATATATAACAGGAAAAAAATATCTTTGGAGAAATTGAAGAAACTTTCTTCCCCCCAACCCAAAAAAATAGATTGGTTTTCCCACTCAGCATTCTCCATCAAGAAAAAGTCTTAGCATCAGAATGGAAACAAACAAATCACTATAATGTTTTACAAGTTTATATCAAAGTACAGGTAAAAATATCTGGACTATAGAAAAGGATACATGCGAAAAAAATTATTAAAGTCATTCATTAACATTCCAGCTATTTGAAAGAAGTACAAGAAAAAGTAGGGCAGCTAAGTGGTACCATGGATAGAACCTAGCCCTGGAGACAAAACTATCGGACTTCAAATCTGGCCTTCAAATCTGTGTGATCCTGGACAAGTCACTTAACCCTGTTTACCTCAGCTCCTTATTTGTAAAAAGCGATGGAGAAGGAACTGGCAAACCACTCCAATATCTTTGCCAAGAAAACTGAAAATCCAGGTCATGGAGAGTCAGACACAACTAAAACAACTCACCAACAACAAGTAGAAGGCTAAAATATAAAAGGATTTCTGGGACATGGATGTAATAAAATGAGATTCATATTTATAAACAGTCTAATTTTGTAAATATATTTCATTTGCAGCTACCTTACCCTGTGCAGATCCTAGATGATGGAAATCTGACCACGTAACTATCAGAGAGGAAATGTGTTAAGTGAACCTTGTAATACTGCCTATCAGTGTTACTCATTTACAACCCTGTTTATGCTAAACTTGCTTTTTCAGTTTTTATATGTTTTCCTTTACTGGATTTGCAGATATGTACCATAAAGGAGCTGATACATTCTGCTGCTTGACGTGTGCTTTGCAGTCTTTCCCCTTCCCACCCCCCCATTCTCACAGTACCTAACACATCAATATATCAAGTGTCTGTGATTTTGTAGATAGGTGAATTTCGTCCACCAATTCAAAGACAACCAGCTATAACTTAATAGGATTATGGCAGGGGCTAGACATGTGACTTCATTGGTATTGCAGGGAATTCCTGGGTGAGGCAACTACCCTTTGTTAATGCAGATTTCTACCTTGCCAGAAAGAGTTATCTAGGCACTTCAGGAAAAAAAGAAAACTTAGAAGGAAGCACAGAAAAGTGGCGTAGCTTTGAAAACAATTTAGAGTACTTACTGTATAGTTTTTTTTAAAGTAAATGGTGAATCCTTATTTTTATGTACATGGAAATGTTCTCTTTTTTTATCTTTATGTTTTTAAGTTCAAAATGAATTTTTTTTTTTTACAAAAAGGCCACAAGCCCCACAAAACTGCTCAGTGCTACAGAACCAGATTAAAATGTAATTGGGAAAATGTTTAACAAAATAAATAAAAGATGACAACATTGACAATGTTTGTTGTGGTTTCGATATGTAGCCAGCAGAGTCTGTTAGTATTTGAGTTTGACAGTCTGTCTAAAACACTAAGATATTAAGTGGATTGCTCAAGGTTACACAGCTAGTGCGTGTCATAGGTATTCCTGACTCAGGAAGATTTCTAGTTAATGTATTGCACTGCCTTTCTTGCCTAGCACATAGTAAGTATTTCATAACTAATGGCTGAATTTGAATTTCATTCAAAAAATAAATATGTTTGATAATATAGCATAAGTTGGGCAACATTACTAATGTTAATAGATCACTTAAAATATTTTTTGAATGGAATAATTTAGGATTTTTTAGTCACAAGATCTCTGAACCTCAGATCTGAAAGGGAATACAGACGCTATCTAGTCTAATCCAAACCTTAAGAAGAAGGAAACCCCTTGGAGAAAGACAAAATTGGGACTTCTTATAGAAGGAAAAAAAGTCACCTGGCCTTCCAAGTAGCACTTCGATATGGCAGAGACTTGTCTGACCTTCATAAAGCTCTCTTACATTGGTTGTGAACATTTTAAAATGGACAACAATCAATTGCTTTTTGAGTGTCAAAGGCTACAGAGAAGTCAAGAAGGATGAGGACTGAGAAAAGGTATTTGAATATGGTGATTAAGAGATCACTAGAAACATTGTCAAGAACAGTTCTGGTTGAATAATGATGCCAGAAGTCTAATTGTAGAAAATTAATAGAATGAAAGTAGAAGAAGTGGAAACATCTACTGTAAATGGCCTTCTTAAGAAGTTTAGGGAGTAACACAGGTAGGAGCGTACTTAAAATAGCTCCAAGCCCCTAGTTTTCTTGTAGTTATAAGAATTTAGGCATAAGTTTGGCTCTCTGCTCTAATTTGAATTTATGTTTATTTTTAGCTAACTCCTCACTTCTTTATAAATGAGGCAAAAAAATCAAGTTAAAAGGTAAAGAAAAAATTAGGGCATGTTACAGTGCCTGTTAATGGACAGGTACCAGCAAGGCAATTTGGGTGAAGAGCAGACCTATTCATTTGACTTCCCTCAGTCCTTGAGAGGTTGGGTATAAATGGTGCCTTCGGTCCCAGTCTTCTGCTCTGAGATACCCGTGGAGACTAATGGCCTTGCTTGATCTCTCTTTTCTTTTTTTCACATCAGCTTTACTTTTTCTTCCTTTCTTTGGCGTACTGCCCTTGTGTTGAGGATTCTTTCTGACTCTTGAGGTCCAGGTCCCCTTTGTTTCTCTCGATCCACTTCTTGAATATTGGGTTTCTTTTAGAGCTATAGTGTGTGACTTAATTTCCATGTCTGGCTCCTAAACTGCTCTCAAGACTTAGTGACTACATATGACTACATGGGAGAGAGGTTTTTGACTTGAATGCTACAAAGTTGCCTTATTGGCAACCTCGAGTTGTATTTCCTTCTAC
>JAQQSZ010018752.1:0-10512 GCA_028646595.1 Phalanger gymnotis | reverse complement strand
CTTCCTTCCTTCCTTCCTTCCTTCCTTCCTTCCTTCCTTCCTTCCTTCTCTTTTTCTCTCCCCACCTTCCCTCCCTCTTCTCCCATCCCCCTCTCCCTCTGTTTAGATAGGGAATCATAACCTTACCTGTGGGTGCTCTGCCCAAAGGAATATAAAATTTGAATTCTGAAACCTCTTGAGATATTTGGGGTCTATGGACTACATTTCTTGTCTCAGGGCCATTCCTTAAACCCAAATCTCTCTGGCTCTCATTGATCAGCCAACAATAGGCCCCAGCTGAAGCCACACTTGCTCATTGTTTGGGCCCTGATAGGCTCAGAGTGAATATAAATAGCATTTTTTTTTTCTGTTTTGGCCAGAAACCTTGAGGATCTTGCTCTCCCAGATAGACCAAGATCATACTGAATTAGTAAGAACTATAACTGGAATCTACATGTCTGTCTCCTTTTCCAGCATTCTTTCTAGCACATACAAAAAAAAATGGTGATTTTAATTTTTTGCCAAATGAATATTGTATCATTCTGAGTAACAAGTGGATTTAAAAAAATATTAATCATAATGACCAATAACTTTACTTGCCTAATTGTACTTATTTTTACCCTTATTTTATGGTATAAAATCTAATATTTTTCTTTATTAAGCTGACAAATATGAATTTGTATAATGATAATTATCTTTTTGCAACAATAACATACTCAGCTAAACACTATCATATTTCTTATCTGCTTAATGGGTAGATTATGCAATATGGTTGGTAATTAAATTTAAATGAAATACTTTTGTATAAATTTTATTAGAATGATTTAATTAGCTTTTTTTAGTAAAGGCAAGTTGCAACTTTAGTTAAGAATTAATAAGTAGCTTAACTTTGAAATATGCACCATGAAAATTTAGTTAATGAATTAATTATTTAGATTCAACTATAATAATATGCAGTGCAAAGTATAATTATCTTTTGAAAATATGTATATCTTTCTATTTAAAATAAAAGATGGAATTAAATACTTTTTAAATTTTAAAATATGCCATTAAGTGTCACAGTGGTGTTACCTACATTTTAAAAAAAATGTAGACAAGGGGAATTAACTGAAAGTCAAGTGAAAAGGACATCATAAGAATAGACTGTTTAGCAACTGAATAGTGGTGAGGTAGAAGGAAAAGGAAAGCAAAGAGTCTTTCCTTACTTGATTATGCTCAAGATTAGATATGAAAAGTTAAAAAAAAAATACTTTGAGCATTATATAGAGAAAGAGGAAAAAAACTTAAAGTCTTATCTCCATGACTATGAGAAAGGAATTAAAAAAAAAGAATAGGTAAACAAATGTGTAATTCATTCCAGAAACTGATGGGAAAGGGCTAAAAGAAAGAGGGAAGTGATAAATGGGAAGGTGGATTAAGGGAGGCAGTAGACATAAGGCAAAAACTTTGGGGAAGAAAAAAGAGAGAGAGAAGCGCAATGCTGGAGGTGGTGGTTCCACGCAGCCCAGGCCCCTGCTTCTGCCTCTGTCTCCAAAATGGAGGACACAATGAGCTTGAGCCCCGCCAGGTCTCCTTGAGGAGCCTGTGAGAAGGAGCTTCGCGGCCCAGTCAAGGATGATGACGACTACGAGGAAGGAGATGAGAAGGGGGACAACAAACCAGCTGCCCCAACTCTCCTTGGAAGTCGCCTCACCTCCCCCAGGGGCCCCGCCCTGGTGTCCACAGGCCCTCAGGGCCACCCTCCCTCCTTCCTGCTGCCTCTGCTTTCCCTGGTTCCCCGCCCAACTCCTCCTCGCATCTTAGTCACCCGTCTAGGTCCAGGTGCCATGAAGCTGAGGAACTTCCTCCTGGCCAAGGTGTTCTGGGAGAACTTGGGGAAGAACAACTGCTTCGACTTCAGCGTCAATGGACAGGCGGTCATCTAGAGCAGCGACGATGGCTCCATCGCCCTGTATGAGTGTCAAGAGGCAAACCAAAGAGAACACTGTAGAGTTCTTTTGACCCAGGAGGATTAAGTTTTGCTATTGGCATCAGTTCTAAAATGGTTAAGCTATATGATCTTGGCTCCTTTGATAAGTGGCCATTTGCTACCTTCAAAATACAGTATGATAGGAACTGTGAGTGGACAGGCTGGAAGTTCAGTACTGATGCAAAGTCACCCTTATATCTACCAATGGCAGTTTCATCTGCCTGAATGACACATTTAAGGGAGCAGTAATGCAACTTGGGGATGTGTGTGTAACCACAGCAAAGCTGTCATATTGGAAGCCTCTTTATTATTTTTTTGTGCCTCCTTTACAAAGTCGTTGACTTTTTTTTCATGATTTTCTTTCATCATTCTCCTTTTTTTTTCATTTTTTATGTATCTCTCACTTGATTTTTAAAATCGTTTTTGAGCTCTTCTTCCAGGATGTTTTTTGTTTGTTTGTTTTTTGGCCTGAGACCAATTCACATTTTTCTTTGAGGCTTTGGATGTAACAGTTTTGACTTTGTTGTCTTTTTCTGGGTTTGTGTTTTGATTTTCCCTGTCATCATAGTAACTTTTTGGGTCAGGTTCTTTTTTCCCCCTCATTTTTCCAGCCAATTTCTTGACTTTTAGGTTTATGTTAGTATTGGGCTCTGCTCCTGAGGTGGAGGCATCACTGTCCCAAGCTTCAAATTTTTCATGTTCCTGCTTTCAGAGCTAGTTCTGGGGCTTTGTAAATGTCCAGCTTTTCCCAAATGGTATGATCTTAGGAGAAGCACAGTCAGTGCTCTTCAGGCCTGTGTTCTGGTGTGTTAGTAACCACAAGTATTTTTTTTTTTCAACTATGGAACTGTGGCTGGAGTCACTACTCCTACTAGTGCTCCTCAACACTCTCGAACTGTGGCTTAGTACTGTGTGTGGGCAATGCAACAGAGTCCTACCCTCTGTGCCAGAAATGATCCCCTTTGATCTCCTTCTGACCAGTCATCTGACTCATTTACATTGTCTTGGCTGAGAGCTCTAGAACTGTCACCACATATTCACTTATTTTTCTTCTTTCCTTTTGTTTTACTTTTTCCATAGTCCACCTTTCTCTTGGACTTTCTTTAGGATGCCCCTAATGGACCTTCTTCAACCTAGTATCTCAATCTAACCCTGGACCTCTTACAATGGAAATACCCTCTACCTCTCTGTCTTTTCTTTTTGACTAGCAGTTTCTCACACAACTTCCATTTTAAGGAGGGTGTTCAGGCAAGCCATGTTTTCATTCTTCTCTAGGATGTATTGAAGACTCTTCTCTATAATGCCCCTATGCTCAATACCATAATCCATCTTCCCCATTCTAGCTTCCTCTTGGGTTTGGCTTTCCCCATTAGAATGTGAACTTCTTGAGGAGGCTCTCCTTTTGCTTATATTTATATTCCCAGTTCAAAGTTTGTTACTTAGTAAGTGCTTAATAAAAGCTTGTTGACTTGGCTTGGTTCGTCTGAATCTATATTAGTGGAAGAGATGTGATGTTTATTTTGTGGGGAGCCAGGCAATCACTGAGCTTGACTATGCTTGGTGCTGCTCTTTTCAGTCTAATGCATATAACTTCATTATATTTGAGGCTTTGTGGTTCTTACTTAATTTTCAGGGATGATTCCTCTAAACTGAATACCATTTGATCTATATTTCACCCATTTTCCTATACTATTGGTTCTTAGAACTGAGTTCCAAATAAGTTTGATCAGGCAAAAGAAAAAATGCTTTGAGAAAAATAAAAATTTTAAGGAATGGATTACTTCTCTGACTATGTTAGTCTTAGGAAAGTCTTAATGCAATGTCCTAGAAGCATAAATCACTGAAAGTGAACAGAAATGATACTGAGATAAATGATAATAGGTTTAAAATATAAAAAAGCTACCAGAGAGTAATATATTTCTCCCAAAGTTTCCAATTTAAAGGTACAAATATCTTTAGGACAGGATTTTTTTAAAAAAAATGTATTATTATTCTGGTATAAGAACATGCTGTTTATATCAAGACTGCTCCCTAAAAGAAGCATAGGGGTTGGTGGCTAATAATCATCCATCAGTTTCTTATATGCCTGTCATTGTAAAAGAATTGCTCTGCTTTTTAATGCATGGTTGACAATGTTTAAAGTATTTTCACTCGATCTGTTGTGTTCAGGTTGGGAATCATTACTGTTTTGGGAAGTGAAGGAGGAACAAAGGAATGCCCCCAACTCCAGAGTAGTAGTTATTTTGCCAGTAGACAAATTATTAATTAGTCATAGCTGCCTACTAAAACCAAAACAATGTGTTAGGTATTATCCCCTAGTCTAGAGAAATTTTTTCCTCCTTCAGCTCAAAGAATCCCATTTAATTACTATAATTGCAGGCAAACAGAGGTATAGTTGAACATAGCATAATGCCCTAGGCTCCATAAATTGTGGTCATGATGACAGAGGATGCAAGGACATTTGGAAATGGGGAGAGTACAGTGAAGAGAGGAAGGCAGTGGTGAGGAAAACTAGAATCAGGGTGCCTCAGAGTTAGGAAACAAACATTGAGAATCTGACAGATCTCCTGTTACCCCCTGTGGAAGTCCTATTACTAATATACAGCATATGAGAACTAGGACTAGAACAAAGACTAGATCTAGAATACATCAGTAATCAAAGTAGAAGGAAACAGAAATTCTGTTACATTGAAGGTCATATTGTCATAAGTCTGACCAATGAGATGTTTGGATTTAATGCCTTGGTTTCTTTCATTACACAGCAAAATATGGATTTTTTTATTACTTTAATAATGGCAAATTCTATGTACATACCTGTACATTTGTGAGATTAAAACTAAAAGATAGTTCATATCATGAAGATAGAATTAGTGAGGGCATGAAGTCAAAGGGTTTGTCTTTAGAACAGGAAAGAAAGGAGTCTAACAGATAGAATGAAGCAAGTAATTCAATGTTGAGGGGATAGTCTTAGGAAATTGCATCTTGGACAAAGACTGTCTCAAACCATTTGATAAGCTTATATGTTAGCTCCTCCCTGAACTGAACTTAGCAAATTACAAAAGATAAGATTTTGAATTCTCTAAAGAAAAGATGAGATATGGTCCCTGTGCCCCACAGTTACTGGAAGTGACATCACCTTGTAGACCAGGCTAATTAATGGTTCCAGGAAAATGGCTCCTATAGAAACATTTGATTGTCCTTGGTAAATGTATGCACGTGATACAGCATACCAGTGGAAGCCCCAGCAAAAGTAATTGCTGCAGGATTTCTGGGAGCAGATGGAAATGTAGCAGTAGCAGAAAAAAGAAAAACAGTAATTCTTTTAGGAGAATGTAGGAATCATGATGTGTCAGAAAAGCAGAAAGTATAAAGAGAATAAAGAGAAGTAACTGCAACCCTTATAGGAAAATCCAGGGTCTGAAGAAAAGAAAACTTAATTCTCATTAACTGAGGTTGAGGTCATTTCCTTTAGTTGCTGGGCAACATAGGGACCTGGATAAACCCAACAAGAGGCTATTCTGAAGAGTACGTAACTTTCTTCATACCCATAAGATAGGTATTAGTAACAGTTATGTTTCTTACCATTCCTTAACAGAAGCATGAGTCCTTCAGACCTTTAGTTATTTTCTTATAATGACTCAATTGAGGTGCTATCTTGTGACTCAGTACATTTCTGCATCAAGCATGTCATAGTCCATTTTTCATAAATATTCCGCAGATAAAACTCAGGAGAAAATAGGTAGCATTATCTGAGGCCATGTGAAGTAGAAGGAGTGCCTACCAGGATTCTGTACAACTTGTCAATAGAACCTTGCTTAATACTGGTAAAGACTAGCAGAGCTATACAAATGTGTGGCCCCTGGGGGTAGAGATAAATATTTTTCCTTTTGCTGTTGGGCACTTACCGTTTTCCTTAGTGTTAAATGTTATTAATCAAATGCAAGTTTTATGAATTACTAGCTGGCAGTCTCCAACAATGTCCATTTTCTAATATAAAGTACTCCGATTAAAATTAGCATTTCTTCCATTAGAAGTGGGGGACCAGGCCAATTTGATATAATTGCTAGATATTGTATCTTAATAGCAAGGAACAATCCAGCAATACTGTACAATACTTCTGTCCACTATAAGCTACTCTCTTCCTCTGAGATTGTCATCTTTCTAGAACACCCACACCCTTCATTTATTTCCTTTTACACTCCAAAGATGCAATATCTGGAAGAACAATCTTTATGAAAAAAGGTTACAGAGATATGTGTAGCCACTCAGACTCTAGTAGATAACCAATACAGGGGTCATTCAGAAGCAGCACTAAAATGTCTACTATTCATCTTTGAGTTATCATGGTAATCTACTTTTGAAATATATTATTTGCTAGCATATATGTATATGTACATACATACTTAAAATGTATATATTTACTAGTACATATGTATATGTGTGTATGTATATGAATATTATATATTTATATGCATATTAGCAATACACACATTTGTTGAATGGATATGTTCTTTGCTAGAATTATTTATTTTCTTTTCATCCCTCTTTGATTAAAGACTTTGATTCTTCAAATACTCAATACTCAATTATACCTTAACTAAATGAGAATTACAACTAACATGTAGTAAGCAATACATGAATTGCTAACTTTGTTAATTGACATTCCATTGAAGAGAGGGATTTACAACAGATAAATTGATTTCCTTTCTTATGCAATATTTCCTAATTGAGTGTCGTAGAACAAAAAAAAATTCTCTTTTGCTCGTTCAGAGAATTAATTATATTGTTAGCCAAAACACAATGTTTGTGTATGAAGGAATATTTTGAAGCTGGAAAGCTTAAGATATGCACATTATCTTAATACCCACATCATCTTCCTCCGCCCAGTAAGCCAGCATTGTGATGGGTTTCTGTTAGTCTCGACTTTACTCTTCATGAGAAAACTTTGTTTTTGTCCCCATTTATACATCAAATCACCTGTGTGTGAAAGGAAAAAAATAAAACAAAACCCATATCTTAAATGTACTTTTAACCAAAGGCTTATCTTGATGCAAGTGGACATTTTTCTTAGCCTGGGAGACTCAGGACACCAGAGCTCTGGAAACCTGGAAAAAAGACCGCAAATGAAAATGTACATCCCAACAAAAGTCCGTGTTTGAGTAGTTCCATTACACATGTCTACACAGTTAACTATCTGTATAAAGCACAGAAATATAAAACGTCAACAGCCAATTAATGCGAAGTGTATAATTAACCACTATTTAGAAAGGACTGAATTCATTTTTTTTGACAATCCATTTATATAATGTAAAGAAAATATTTGGGCAGCCTAAGTGGCATTGTGGGTAAAGTGCCAGGCCTGGTCAGGAAGACCTGACTTCAAATCTGGCTTCAGACATTTGCTAGCTGTGTGACCCTGGATAAGTCACCTAATCCCATTTGCTTCAGTTTCCTCACCTGTAAAATGATCTGGAGGAGGAAATGGCAAACCAATCTATCACTTTGCCAAGAAAAAAAGTGGGGTCATAGAGAACAAGACATAACTGAAACAGTTGAACAACAAAGAAAATATTTGTAATTTGCAAACTTCTTTTAAAATGTGGGAAAAGATACAGCATACAATTAACACAAAAAGTTTAAATAGCTCAGTAGCATTAGTTTATTCCTCTAGGTTTCCATTATTTCATCGATAGGTAAGAAATAAATAGCTAATAAAATCTATTTCTTAAGACTATATATATGTATCTACATTTATACCTATACCTATTACCTATCTATATTGGTATGTTTGTATGTATGTTTATACTTCCAGAAAGAATTTTAACACCAACAATTAATTAGCAAATGAGACTAAAGTGGTTAACTTAGTCAGATCCAAGGTCCATCAAAGTGCTTTTATATATGTGAATATTTGTCTTTCGGACTTTTTCTTCCATGATAACCAATTTTCAAAATGTAAATGTGAGATCCCAAACAATTTTGGGTTGTTTAGCTACTGTTCTCTGTTATATGGACCTTTCTCTTTTTTTCTTAAATCTTCTGTTAGATTTTTGGCCCCATGAGAAAAGAGATTCTTATTTTTTGTATCTTTTTATCTTCTATTGCCTGGCTTTGCATACAGCAGGCATTTAATACAAGTTTATTGACATTTTGACTCTTCCTACTGCCTTTAAAATTTCCTTTCTTCGAATCCTGGCAGGCAGATGTAGCAGCAACAAGGAGAAAGGGAAACTCCAGTGAGGGAGGGCATAAAGCCAGAGCCAGACTTTTAAGGAATGGAGCTCGAGCCCCTCACACTCCATTGAGACATTCCCCACTCCAGACCAATATTGACCCTGGGCTCATGATAAGGCAATGCCAGACAGAGAGGGGTCAAGGTGAGAAAAGATCTGGGGACCAGGAAGACTATAAACCTAGCCTGTCCCCTGTCACCTAGCAGTCCCTGGGCTGAGGTGCTCACTCATCTTAACTCTTTCCAGAGCACCCCAGCCTAGGGCCGGGGACTGGGGGTAGCCAGCTTGGGGGGGTGGGGGGAAGAGTGGGAAGGGTAAGTATGCTGAGCCAAGCGCAGTCAAGTGGCAAAGGAAAGGAGGCTGGAGCCAACTGGAATGTAAGACTGGAGCCGAGATTCCCAGTGGCAAGAGAGGGGAGAGCCCAGGAATACAGATGTCTCCAGAGTGAGCCAAAGGACCCCAATTCCCCCATATGGAGAGTCTTGATGTCCTCATTCCCACCTCCCTAGAGTCCTCATAGCCTCTCCACCCCATTTTCGAGGCTCTCATGTCATCATCCCAGGCCCTTTTTCTCTCCCCACAAGCCCTCGTGTCTTCATATCATCTCAGTTCTCCTGAGTACCCTATGTTTCTCCAGTTCTACACAGCCACATCTTATTTGCCAGAAGTTCCCATGTCCTTGGCTAGCCTTATCTTGCTTATCAAGCTTTAATTGGCACCACAGAAAAACAAATGGGGCTGGACTGAGTAGGTCTAAAGTCCTAGCTCAGTCACTAACAGTGTGACCTTGGGCAAGTCATGCCTAGAATAGCTCTATGGGACTCAGTTTCCCCACCTGTTAAAGGAGATGAATGGACTGTATGATTTATAAGGTGTCCTCTGGCTCTAGCAATCTATGAATTTACTGCCCATGGGGGAGTGCTCAGCTGTGTCAGGGAAAGCAACTGGAGAAGCTGAAGGCTGGGGTGGGGGGAGCAATAGGAGAGTGAAGCTCCTAGCTCAGTAGACCACCAAAACACTGCTGGAAAGCATCAAGAAGAAGGAGAGATCAGGCCTGGATGGACCTCTCATAATGGGCTAGATTTCCTCCTGGAGATGCAGCTGGCTCTGGGGAGAAGCAGGAAAACAGCGGGGGGCCAGAGAGCAAAGGAGCCTTCATATAAAAGTACTTGTCTTATCTGTCCACTCATATGGCCAGTTCCCCTTGTTCAAGCCCTTATAACTTCTTGCCTGAACTACTTCAGCAGCTTCTTGTGTACCTGCTTTATCTCTCTCAACTGTAACCTATCTTTCAAATAACTGCCAAAGTGATTTTCCATGTTACTCAATATTCTCCAGAGGCAGGAGCAGAGCCAAGATGGCAGCTGGAAAGCACAGACTTGCGTGAGCTCCCCCTCAGGTCCCTCCAAAAACCTATAAAAATGGATCTGAACAAATTCTAGAGCTGCAGAACCCACAGAATAGTGGAGGGAAGCAGGGCTTCAGCCCAGGACAGCCTGTATGGTCACTGGGTAAGATCTATCGCACTGGGCTGGGAGGAGAGCTGAGCAGAGCCCACCGTGAGCCACACCCAGACCAACCAGACCCAGGAGCTGGGCGGAACAGGCCTTAGCTCCCTGAATCAGTGAGCTGTGGCAGTTACCAGACTTCTCAAACCACAAACACCAAAGGCAACAGAGAAGGTTAGTGGGAAAAGCTGCAGGGACAAAGTGAAAGGAGTTCACAGTTCAGCCACCATCCTGGAGGGCAGCAGAGGTGGTGCAGCTCTGAGGACAGAACTACAGCTGCAGTTGCTTCCAGCCCCAGGCCCACCTGGTGGGAGGAATTAAATGGCGGATCAGAGTGGGAGTGAAGAGCCTGCTTAAGATCTGAGTCAAGATCCAGGTTGGTGGTTCTTGAAGGAGGAGGAGTGCTGATGCAGCAGAGCTTGCTGTGTAGAAATAGCTCTGAAAGCAACAGTGCAGCCCCTCAAGTGTGAGACAAATTACTCTCTTCTCTACAAGCAGTCATACCCTGACAAAAAAACTCAAAGGTCAAGTAGTTGGCTGGGAACATGGCCAGGCAGCAAAAATGGACTCAGATTCAGACTCAGACTCTGGAATCTTTCTTTGGTGACAAAGAGGACCAAAATATATAGGGAGAAGAAGTCAACAAAGTCAAAGAGCCTACATCAAAAGCCTCCAAGAAAAGCATGAACTGGTCTTAGGCCATGGAAGAGCTCAAAAAGGACTTGGAAAAGCAAGTTAGAGAAGCAGAGGAAAAATTGGGAAGAGAAATGAGAAGGATGTGAGAAAACCATGAAAAACAAGTCAATGACTTGCAAAAGGAGAT
>JAQQSZ010018751.1:0-10512 GCA_028646595.1 Phalanger gymnotis | reverse complement strand
GGGCCAGAAGGAGCTGCAGCCTAGTTCTAAAGCTGCCCCACCTCTGCTGCCCCAGGGGCAAATGGCCGGAACCGCAAACTCAGTCACACAGCTTTTCCCACTAACCTTCTCTGATGTCTTTGCTCTTTGTGGGTTGAGAGGTCTGGTACATGCCACAGCTCAGTATTTCGGGATGCCAGGACACTTTCCGCTCATCTCCTGATCTGGTAGGTCCGAGTCTGGTCTGTTCGCGCCGTGCGCGCTGGGCTCAGCTCCGCTCCCCTCGGCTGGGGGCTGGGAGGTCCGTGTGGGACCGACCTTACCCAGAGACCATCCAGGCTGTCCTGGGGTGGGGCCCTGCTTCCCTCTGCCACTTTGTGGGTTCTGCAGCTCTAGAATTGGTTCAGAGCCATTTTTTTATGGGTTTTTGGAGGGATTTGGTGGGGAGCTCACGCCAGTCACTGCTTCCCAGCCGCCATCTTGGCTCCGCCCCAACTACTCACATTTATAGCACTAATGTACATAAGATCGTTTGTAAATCTTAAAATGCTATTTCCATGCTTGAGGACTATGATAGTAAACCATAAGTCCTAGCGGGTATTACCAAACTTAAAAGTTTTCAAAATGCTCCCAAGGAAGTCTGATTCTGCTGACTCAGGATGAACCAATCTAAGCATGCAAAGGTTCAGCACAAGTAAGCTGACTTCCAGGTGAGTAATTTTTTGGTGATGTTGACATCATCATCATCATCATCATTTTTATTATTATACCAAATTTATTGTAATTTGCCACCCTTCTCCCTCTCCTCTGCCCTGTCAACCAACAAGTCTCTGTTTTGAGTCTTGGCAAAAATTTCTATTTATTATTTATAATGAACTATATAATGATATTCATTCCCTATTATATTCCCCCTCACTGACTTCCCCCTAAAATTTTGGCAAACATAGAAAGGATCCAGGAAGGAGAACAAGGTAGGTGATGCAAGAAATCATTTATTATGCTTTCTAATTCCCCAAAGAACTTCTTTATCTTTGATTTCCTCTCCAGCACTGTACATACACAATTGCCCTGTGGGTCACTTTACATATCCAAGGCAGACTCAGAAAAAAACCAGTATCATCCATAAATTATGTCAGTAAATTGTACCTCAGATAACATGAAGGCAAAGCACACATCAAAAAAAAAAAAAACAAAGGTAAGTCTTATGATTAATGAATGGGAGGAACAGGTGATAAATAAGTTAGAAAATTTCAAAGCACATATCACCTACCTTCCAGGCTTATAATGGAAAGGGATACCCACATGCAGATCTTCAACACATGTAGGAAGGATGAATATGAAGGGATTAGGAATTCCTGAGTATGAAGGAACTCGGAATTCCTAATTTATAAAGAATTAGAAAAAGCATATTTAAAGTGCAAATACTGGGCAAATAGGACAAGAACTTTTCTAGAAATCACTACAGCATGCAACTAAGATAAGTCAAAAGATATAAAACCCTGAGAAAATTTTTAAAGAGAAACAAATAATTACCATAGTCTTGATTTCCTCAGTGTGGGAAACTCCTGGTAAAGGTATTCCCTCTACCGCTTCAGCTATAAATTGCTAGATGCAGTTAGGTCCAGGTTATTCCATATGATGAGTATTGTGAGGTAGACATATGGAATTCACACTATTCAAAGTTATGATTATGTAAAAATGTGGTATTTGGTTTCAGCCCTATGAAAATATTTGCATTTTCAAAGTTTTTTTGTTTGTTCTTGTTTAATCATTTACAGTCATGCCTAACTCTTCATGACCCCTTTTGAGGTTCTCTTGGCAAAGATACTAGAGTGGTTTGTCATTTCCTTCTCCATCTCATTTTACAGATGAGGAAACTGAGGCAAAGTGTCATAGTCATACCATATCACAGTTAATCAATAAACGTTTAAGCACCTATAATGTGCCAAGCATTGTGCTAAGTGCCAGGCATGCAAATTCAAAAAGACCCTCCCTACCCACAAGGAGTTTGAAATTTAAAGGGGAAAGAAATGACACAAAAGGAAGCTGAAAAGCAAAGTGGAGCCCTTCCACTCCTCCTCCTCCCAGAAAGCCCTCCCATGTAATAAGTAGCATAAGGAAGATGGCAGAGTAGGTCAGAAAATTCCAAGGTCTCAAGGTTTTCCCCCACAAAAGATTTAAAATAGCACCTTAGGGTGAACAAAGTGTGGGTGAAGGCAAAGAAGAATAAGGCACAACCAGGATAGTCCTGGGACAATTTAAGATCCAAAGAGAAATCTCAGGACTAGGTTTGGTCCCTACGAGGAGTAAACACTTCCAGCCTAGTTTCGATTTTAACAACCAGCAGTAAGACCCTTAAACAACTAGCAGCAAGCGCTGGGGTTAGTTGGTTTGAGAGGCTGACTTGGCCCCAGGCACAGGAACTTTTCACTGCAGGGTAGTGAGGGGCATCGGGCAGTTGAGCCCCAGAAGATTGAGGGAACTTGTACTGATGAGAAATGCCAGACCCAGCTGTGCTGCAAAGAGATGTGGGGGCCAGAAGGAACCAGCACACACCTGGTGAGTGCAGAAGCAGAAAAAAGACAGAAAGCCCCTGGCTGTGGGCACTTTACAGGAGGTTGGTGGTTTGGCTTTGGTTCCAGGCTAGAGGGGAGAACTGAAGATCTGGGGCAAGAGGCACCGTTTTCCATGCTCCAAGGCCTGAGGTGATTACAAAAATCCAGCTATTACCACCAAAAAAAATGTACTTGCAAAGGAAAAAGTATCCAACCATAGAAAGCTAGTACAGGTATAGAGATGACCAGAGTTCATCTTCAGAGGAGGATATTGAAGCAAAGAAACCCCCAAAGAGCAATGTTAAATGGTCACCTGCCCCAAAAGAATTTATAGAAGATCTCTAAAAAGACTTTAAAAATCAAATGACTGCGATGGAGGAAAAACTAAAAAGAAAAAGAAAAAGAATCCAAGAAAAACAAGAAGGTTATAAAAGGAAAGTCAACCAATTAGAAAAGGAAATCCAGAAACTTAGGAGGAAAATGACACCTTGAAATTTAGAATTGTGAAAGTGAAGCCAATGAAGCCAATGAAATTATAAGAGATCAAGAAATAATTAAACAAATGAATAATGAAAAAATGGAAGAGAAAGTGAAACATCTTATAAGAAAAACAACAGATTTGGAGAATAGATCAAGAAGAGAAAACATAAAAATAATTGGAGTAACTGAAATTCATGATGAAAAAAAGAATCTCGATACAATAATACAAGAAATAATTGAAGAAAATTGTCCTGAAGCATTAGAACAAGGTGGGGAAGTAGAAATAGAAAAAATCCATCACACACCACTTAAAAGAGATCCTATGAGGAAAACTCCTAGGAATATCATAATCAAATTCTGAAATCCCTGGCTCAAGGATAAAATATTAAAAGCATCTAGATTAAAACAATTTAAATATAAATTAGACCTAGCAGCAGAGATATTAAAGGACTACAGGTCTTGGAACACAATGTATCCAAGAGCAAAAGACCTGGGGCTCCTGCCAAAAACATCATACCCTGCAAATTTAAGTATTATCTTGAATGAAAAAAATGGACATTTGATAAACTCTCAGATTTTCAAGACTTTGTTAAAAAATAAAACCCTGAATTTGATAGATTTAACATACAAGAACCAAGAAAATCATGAGGTATATGCCAAAGACTGACTATAAGGGATTCATAAGGTCAGACTGTTTACCTTTTGTATAATGTAAAATGTATGTCTAAGATTCTAACTAATAATTATTGAGCTCATAAGAAAGAGGAGAGTAAACCTGACTATGATATGAATTTAAAAAGTAAAACCATTTAGAAACAGCTAAAAAGAGTAACTATTTTATACAAATGAGGTACAAGAGGAAGAAAAGACACAGAGGAATTAGATGGGGGAGGAGGGCTGGTAGTTCTGGTAACCTGCTTTCATTGGGAATGGGTTTAAGAGCGAAAAAAAATATATGTATATGTATACATACACACACACATATTTAGAAGAGTACAAAAGTCTTCTAAATTTAGAAGACATAAAATGTAGAAGGAATAAAATGGTAGGGGCATAGAAAGTGGTGATATAAACTTAACTATTCTCAACAATCAGACATTTCCAAGATCACAAAAATGGTAGCGGAGAAGACAAGGGAGGGATCTTTAGAGGGGAGAATGAGGGAATAGGTAAATGGGGATCTAGAAAGGTGTTTAGATTAATGGGAATGAGAGGATAGGGGAGGGATCCTTGGAGGGGGAGAAGGCAAGTAATAGGAGGGCAAGGTAGTTGTTAG
Organism: Phalanger gymnotis; assembly: GCA_028646595.1. Classification (NCBI taxonomy): domain Eukaryota; kingdom Metazoa; phylum Chordata; class Mammalia; order Diprotodontia; family Phalangeridae; genus Phalanger; species Phalanger gymnotis. The sequence continues at coordinate 6,222 of JAQQSZ010018751.1, read as the reverse complement.
AGAAGGGGGGTAGGCAAATAATAGGAAGGCAAGGTAGTGAGTAGAAGTAAAGTAGAGGAGGTAGGAGGGATAGGGAACAAGAGATAAATACAAACATAAAAACAAAGATCAAGAGTAGAGTAAGTTTGGGAAAGCAAATGTCTATATAAAAATGTATATATGTATACATGTATGTATATATCTGTACATGTATGTATATATCAAGAAACATATCTAAACTATATTGTAGCCTTCTGGGGGGGGGGCAGGGAAAAAAGAACAAAGCTAAAAAGTGCACAGCAGAGAACAAAAGAAAACACAAGGAAGCAAAGAAAAAGTGGACAATTCTCACCACAAAGTGTATTATTTATCATACAGGCTTTCTTGAAATGAAAATTTATTGTTACACATTTTGAATCCTCTCTTATGTTCTGCTATATACATAATATGTTTTTTTTTCCTTTCTTACTTTGTATTTAAGTTTCAATGTTTAAGTTTATGATATATTTTTGTTTCTTTTCTGTATTCTGTATTTGTGTTATGGTAAAAATTAAAAAATAAAGAAAAAACAAATAGAAAAAAAATTTAAAAACATGAAAAGCAAAGTGGAGGAGGAGGGAAAGGCAAGGTGGAAATGTAAGAGAAGTTGCAGATTAGTGCAGCCAGGTGAGAAATGAGATATTCTGACCTGAGCTCCTTCCTTCAATGGAGATTTTGAAACAGAAAGGCAGAGAGTAATGGTGAGGTAGAGTACCAAGAAATATAGGATCTTAGAGGATAATGACATTTTCCCAATAATGAGCTTCCTTGGGTGTGGTGAACAAGTCATAACAGTCCCAAAGTGGTGATATAAACTTAACAATTCTCAACAATTAAACATTTCCAAAATCACCAAAAAAAATCAACCATATACTAAATCATAAGCATATTTCAAATATAATGTGTTTAGTAAAAATGCATAGATTAATTAAAGACAAGAAAAAATTAAATGTCCTTTTGGTCATCACATATATGCATATATATGTTATTATTTACAAATTTGTGATCCATATTTTTATGCATACATATATTTTCATACATTTTGCTTAAATTTCTTCATTTTGTATCACTCATTGTTCCTAATTTCTACATGATTCATGATTATTATATAAAGTATCCAAAAATCTTAGTGCAGATTGAAGTTTTCAAAAGTTGAGGACATTTTGTATTGATCATTTCTTATAGCAATGTAATAACTCATTATTTTAAAATAGCACAGGTTGTTCAACCATCTAATGACTAGTCACTTACATCCAATAATTTCTTTGTTTCAAATAACCTTATTGAATATTTTTATACAATAAATATTTTTTCTACAAATAATATTCATCCAATGGAGTCCTTAGTGGGGTCATGGAGAAATGAAATGTAAAATTTTTGTAATTCTTACTCTGTAATTTGATATTACTTTTCTATGAGAGTGCACCATTTAGAAGCACCTGCAATGTAACATAATGAACCTGATTTTTCACATACCCCGCTAGCATAAAATTTTTATCATTTTAAATTCTCTGTATTGATTTTAATTTCCCAAAAAGTAATATCTAAGCTTCATTTTATTTGCGTTTCTCTAATTTTTAAAGAATTTACACACTTTCTCATGCAATTGTTTATACTTTGGTCTTCTTTCAAGAATATCCTTTCATATACTTTGGCAATTTATATTGCAAAAATAGCTTACTTTTATAGATCTTCATTTCTTTGTAGATTGTGAATATCAAACTTTAATTAGAGAGTTATCAAACTTACATACATACACACAAATACATATTCTTACTCTGTTTCTTTTTTATGCTGGCTACATTATTTTTAATGTACAAATGCCTTTTTATATAATGAAATAAACTATTCTGTCATATAACATCTCCTGTTTGTTGAATAGCTTAAATGTTCAAGCTCTCCACAACTACAATAATTATAATATTCTATTATTCCATTTTATTTTTTATTACCTACACAACCTGGCTTCAAAATCTACATGCATGGATTATGGCAAGTTACTCCAATTCTTTAGACTTCAATTTCTTCCTTTGTAAAGAAGTGATTAGACTATTTAATCTTTAATGTCCTTTCCAGGTGTACATCCTAAGAGCTCTTGTAATTTTAAATATTTTAATATATAGATCTGATCCTATTTTTCTCATAGTTATCCAATTGTCTAAACAATTTTTATTTAAAATAAATTTTCCCCATTGCTTCATATTCTTAAATTTGTTAAACAGTTAAAAAACAGTTAAACGATTAATTCTGTAACTTGGGCTGTGGTTCTGAATCTTCTGTTCTGTTTCATTGAACTATTTTTTTCCAACTACGGAGCTTGATTCAAAACTGCCTAAGAGTATAATTTAGGATTTGGCAGGACAAGATCTCTTTCTTCCTTGTTATTTTCCAACTATCACTTAGTATTCTTGATCCATAAAAAGTGTTTTTTAAAAAATTTTATCTCATTCCGAAAGATATCCCAGAGATGTTTTAAATGGTATTGAAATTAACCTATAGATGGTTTTAAGTAATATTGCTGTCTTTGTTGCATAGGCTTGGACTATCCATGCAAATTAATATGCAATCTTTCCTCTATTTTTAAACATTTTATACTTATATTAATAAAAATAACATGTATGGCTTGATAATTTAATATCCAGATACTTGATATCACAATCAATGATATCCCCCTTTCTATCATCCCATTATTATTTTGTTGAGTCATTTTCACTTGTATCTGACTCTTCATGACCCCATTTGGGAGTGGTTTGCCATTTCTTTCTCCAGATCATTTTACAGATGAGGAAACTGAGGCAAATAGGGTTAAGTAATTTCCCAGTGTTACACAGGTAGTAAATATCTCAGGTCAGATTTGAACTCAGAAAAATGAGTCTTCCTGAAGCCATGCCTGGAGTTCTGCATACGCTGCATCACCTACCCGCTCATTGTTATCATTAGAGTTATGAAAACCTGCTAAGGATTTTGATTTCATTAGTTTACAGAAGGTTTTATCTTTCATAATTTTGAATTTCCAGAATTTCTTTGTTTTTCTAAATATTTCAACACATCTCATTTCCCCTTACTATTTCACTTGTTGTCCTTGATGCATGAAATGTTCTGCTTTCCCATATTCCTCTCTTAGTTTCTCTGGCTTCTTTCGAAACAATTCAAATTGCATCTTCTTCAAGAGACCTTTCTGGTCTCCCAGCTTCTAATATCTTCTTCACTGAGATTACCTTCTATCCACTTCTATATATCTTTTGTGTTCGTGTATGTGTGTGTGTATACAGGCACACACACACACACACATACAATCTCCCCCTCTTGAGGGCAGGGAGATGTTTTTGCCTTTCTTTGTATCCTCAATGCCTGACACATAGGAAGTACATAATAAATGTTCTTTTGATTGACCGACCCCAATACCATTACTCTCGGGATAACAACTGAGCCACCAATGAGGAAAGAGAAATAGTATTAAATAAAATAAATATGGGAAGAAAAGATGGACCAGACTAAGCATATGTAGAGAATAGCCACACTGAAGCTGATATAACTTTGAAGATATTTAAGGACAAATTCTCAAGATAACTGAAAGAGAGAGGATAACAATGTGTTGGGAAAAGTTATTTGTGTGCACTCACAATAATACTTACCTGCTTATTTGTTGCATTGCTTTATGTTCTATATGTAGATCATAATCCAATGAGGAACAAAATTGTCTTCCTGTATTTGAAATGAGAAGGGTCTGCTTGACTTATTTTATGCTGAGGAAAAAAATAAATCTATTGTTAGCTTTAAACTTGTGAAATTTTTGGAAATGATTTCCTGAGCTATTCAATGCCACAGATTATCTTTTCCTTGGGCTATATATATCAAGCCATGGGATGGGACTCCATCTCATACAGATAGGGATAATTGTCTCTCTCATCTGCTCCTCAGGAAGTAGTCACCCATATGCCCTTATCTTACTTGGACAGCTGCATTGTATAATATCATTCCAAACCATTCATCTCCTCCTCATTTTCCTAGGACTGTGGATACTGATTTGAGTGCTGATTGGATCCTCAGAGCCTTATCCCTTTCCCCACTCAATCTAGCTAAAGTCCTCTTACATTCCTGATGTAACTCCCTTATGCATGAAGCTGTAAATATTACATCTTCCGTGATTCTTTGAGATCCAATCCTCTGAAAGGCAGGTCTTCCAGTTGCACAGCCATGAAAAATAAACTTTTAGACATCTCCCTGCTAAACAGAACATGGTCTTGTTTATGCCATATCAAACAGTCAGAAAAAAAATTCCCTTACTAAAGGCAATAATCAATAAATATTAAAACTATTGGCCTAAATTCCTACTTTCCCATCTCTAAAAGCATATTTTAAGTATAACTCAAACATATATCAAGAGCATGCTTAATGTAGTCCTAAGAAGAAAACTAGCAGGCTTTTGTAAGGCTTTCAGATATATCATTCCAATAAAACAACAGATGAAAATAAGCAAAGAATAAAAGATCCTACTATTCTTATTCCATTCATAGGGTAACATATGATTCTTTGTATGATGCAACAAGAATAATAATTTTGTTCAATATTCCTCTGATTATGAATATCAACTGAAGTGTATACAAAGGAAATGCGCTTGCTAAAAGTAGTCACTTGTCAGTGTCATATAGGATGTTCAGTGAAATGTTCAAGTGAAGAAGTGATTCCCTATAGCAGAAAAAGCTCCCTAGGTGCTCCTGTTCATAGATGACTTTATTCCTTTGTATCATACCCTAAAACAATACAGAAACTCCTAAATGAGATCCATAATATCTCAAAAGAATTCAGCCTAACATAAGGAAAAACAAGTGGATGAAGAAGGTTTACCTATAATCTAGATTACGATGTGGTTGGGCAGCCATTCCAAAGAGGTGGTCCATTAGTAGTTAAATCCAGGACAAACACTATAGATTGAAAAAAAGCTCTGTCAAGAATTAATCTGGAGAGGGGGTGCTGCCAAGATGGCAGCAGAAAAGCAGGAACTAGTGTGAGCTCCCTGCCAAGTCCCTCCAAAAACCTATAAAAAATGGCTTTGAACCAATTCTAGAACTGCAGAACTCAAAGGGTAGGAGAGGGAAGCAGGGCTCTAGCCCAGGACAGCCTGGATAGTCTCTGGGTAAGGTCTATCCCGCACGGAGCTGGGAGCAGAGGGGAGCAGAGCTCAGCAGAGCAGAGCCCAGCATGGGCGGCACAAACCAACCAGACTAGGAGCCGGGCAGAACGTGGCTTAGCGCCCTGAATCAGTGCGCTGCAGCAGTTACCAGACTTCTCAACCCACAAACATCAAAGACAAAAGAGTAGGTTAGTGCTAAAAGCTGCTGGGGACAGGGAGTTTGCAGTTTGGCCACCTCCCCGGGGGCAGTGGAGGTGGGGCAGCTTCACAACTACAGCTGCAGTTGCTTCCTGTCCCAGGCCCACCTGGTGGGAGGAATTAAATGGCAAATCAGAGCAGGAGTGAAAAGCCTGCTGAAGATCTAAGTCCAGTCCTGGTTGGGACTAGGGGAAGGAGGAGTGCTGGTGAGGGAGAGCTGGCACATCCCCCCAAGCACGGAACATAGAACCCTGTACTCTACAAGCAGTCATACCTCCCTTGAAAAACTCAAAGGTCAAGTAAGTTGGATGGGAACATAGCCAGGCAGCGAAAATGCACACAGATTCAGTCTCAGACTTTGGAAACCTTCTTTGGTGACAAAGAAGACCAAAACATACAGCCAGAAGAAGTCAACAAAGTCAAAGAGACTACATCAAAAGCCTCCAGGAAAAACATGAACTGGTCTCAGGCCATGGAAGAGCTCAAAAAGGATTTGGAAAAGCAAGTTAGAGAAGTAGAGGAAAAATTGAGAAGAGAAATGAGAAGGATGAGAGAAAACCATGAAAAACAACTCAATGACTTGCTAAAGGAGACCCCAAAAAATACTGAAAATATGCTGAAAAAACAACACCTTAAAAAATAGACTAACTCAAATGGCAAAAGAGCTCCAAAAAGCCAATGAGGAGAAGAATGCCTTGAAAGGCAGAATTAGCCAAATGGAAAAGGAGGTCCAAAAGACCACTGAAGAAAATACTACCTTAAAAATTAGATTGGAGCAAATGGAAGCTACTGACTTGATGAGAAATCAAGATATTATCAAACAGAACCAAAGGAATGGAAAAAATGGAAGACAATGTGAAATATCTCATTGG
>JAQQSZ010018750.1:0-10512 GCA_028646595.1 Phalanger gymnotis | reverse complement strand
ATATATATATATATACATGTGTGTATGCATGAATATATGTAGGTATATCCATACACACACATATATGTATATATATGCATATATATATACAGATATATATACATACATACATATATATGTATATATGTGTATATATATCTGTATATATATATGTACAGAGGGCACAGGGTGAGTTGAATATGAAGGGATGATATCTAAAAAAATTCAAATTAAGGGATAGGAGAGGAATATATTGAGAGAGGGAGAAAGGGAGAGATAGAACGGGGTAAATTATCTCACATAAAAGTTGCAAGAAAAAGCAGTTGTGTAGGAAAGGAAGAGGGGGCACATGAGGAGGAATGAGTAAATCTTGCTCTCATTGGATCTTACCTGAGTAGGGAATACCATACATACTCAATTGGGTATCTTACCCCACAGGAAAGAAGGAGGAAGAAGATAAAAAGGGGGGACAATAGAAGGGAGGGAAGAAAGGAGGAGGAGGTAATCAAAAACAAACAATTGTGAAAAGGGACAGGGTCAAAGGAGAAAATTCAATAAAGGGGGATAGGTTAGGAAGGAGCAAAACATAGTTAGTCTTTCACAACATGAGTATTGTGGAAGGGTTTTACATAATGATACTCATGTGTCCTATGTTGAATTGCTTGCCTTCTTAGGGAGGGTGAGTGGGGAGGGAAGAGGGGAGAGAATTTGGAACTCAAAGTTTTAAAAACAGACTTTAAAAAACAAACAAAAAAAAGGTTTTTGCATGCAACTAGGAAATAAGACACACAGGCAAGGGGGCCTAGAAATTTATCTTGCCCTACAAGAGAAGAAGGGAAAGGGGGATGAGAGGGGAGTGGGATGGGCTGACTGTGGAATGGGGCAACCAGAACATACACCATCTTGGAGTGGGTGGGACGGTAGAAATGGAGAGAAAATTTGTAAATCAAACTCTTGTGAAAATCAATGCTGAAAACTAAATATAGTAAATAAATTAAATTAAAATTTTTTTAAAAATGTGATAGTTTGAAACTGTTATATTTGGTTATGAACAAGTAATATTATTTTTAAAATTGTTTTTGCTATAAATCAAGTATTTATACAAAGGCCTTGTTGGGTCCTTTTGTAATTTCTGTCAATTTAGGGTATATAGTAAACTGTTAAAGTGTAATTTTATAAATAATAATCTTGTCTTTTACAATGCTAAGAGTATTGGGCCTTAGAAATTAAAATGTTACCACTAGTGATTATGAATCCAGATTTGATTTGCTCATCCAACTAAGTTATGATCACCTGATTGGTAATTAATTAGTTCTGTGTCAAGTTTTAAATACATAATTGCTTGTGGTATGCTTATATTTCTAAATTTTCTTATATTGTGCAACTTGCTTAACATTGCATTACCTATGTTATAAAAACAATTCCTCCTATAATCTAGATATTGTTAGGTGAAGAATTATCTTAATGAAGAAATTGAAACAATGATTGTTGCCACCATCTAGTCATGAATTTTTATCAATCTTGTGTAAAGTTTTCTGTGCAGAGGAATTCCTACAGAGAAAGTTTTTAGTTTTGGTAAATTTTGTTATTATGATAAGGCTAATTTAATTGGGTATGTAATTTGTAGAAACTAAGTGTTCTCCTCATTACAACACCTTTTTTGACTAAGGTACCTTGTGATATCTAGAAATTCTGTAATAACAAAGAATTGAGTTGTTATAAATTTTAAACTCTTTTTAAAGAAAGGAAAATATTTTTGAAAAATATTTTGCAAAATCTTTTTTATAATTTTTAGAAGGCCTACTGAATTTCCATTTGTACACTAATTTGTTGCAATTCAAACCTACTGTGAATTTGCTGAGTTTCTGGGTGAGAAACTTACATTTGGGGAATTAATGCTTATATAGCAGCTTCTATAGAGGCCTTCGGGAGAGGGTAGTTAAAGATGGATGACAAAATAGGGGAGACCAGGACAGGATAAGGGGAAGAGACTCTAGGCCACCTTCAGGTTAGATAATAAACTAGGAAAGGGGGCCATTCTTAACCCTTAGGGAATCGTTTCTTCATGTGTTTTAAGTACCCTAAGAAAGGTTCTTTCAATGCCTCATTCTAGATTTTTGAGTAAGGAGTTTTGAAACAGCAGTCTGCACATTCTCTATCCCCCCCCCCCATAGTCTAGACAAAAAGAAAGAGCTTTACCTTTCCCCACCTGTAGAAGGGAAGGAAGGGGGAGGGGCAGCAGTACTGGGATTTAAATTTTACTGAGAAAGAGAACAGCTGGGGTCAGAAACCATTGGACTTCCAAACCTGGCTTTTTAAGATCAGCAAAAAGTGATGGGTTTTTAGGGTAAGATTAGATTTTGAGATGTTGGCCTTGGCAGTTTTTATTAGTGAAAATTGCAATCTGATATAAAAGAACCCACCCTCAGAGGGAGATGATATAATGCTGCTTTTTTATGGCAGGTCTCTGTAATCAAAAATGAGTAGTTAGTGATCAAAGGAAAGGGATACACCTACAGACCTAGACGGTTTTATGTGGAGAAATGGAAAATTGGATTAATGCAGATATATGAAATCTTGTTGTTTTTAATCAAATGACTGGGTACACTGTATATACACTATATCTTGTATAGTCATATGAAAGATAACATTCTTTCTAAATATTAATGGGAATAATTTGGATAAAGGGAAAAGACTTTTGTGAGATCAGAATAACAAATGTCAGGTTGAATCATTATCCCATAGAGTAAGGCTGGGATTTAAAGTTACTTTGTATCTATGTGGAATAAGGTCCTTAAATGTTTTATAGTGAAATAAGAGTAATTGGATATGAATACAAATGGTGTAATTAATTGCTAGAATTAAATCAGAGACATTTTCAGTTTGGGGAAAATAATTTCAATGTTTCTTAGAGAAGTTGTGGGATATCCTGGTATTAATGGAAAAGCTAAATGTGGATTTGAATTCATTCCATTGTCTAAAACATAAAGATAAAGTTAGTGTTCAAACCTATCATATTTATATGGTTCAATTCTCTCAGATCAGGAATAATTAGAAAAGGATAGAAAAATAGAGGAGAAACTGGTGCAAATGTGTTAGAGCAATAACTTATGATCTTAATGGGAAGATTTTATAAATAAGGGCGGGAATGCATGCAAGCTATTTAGAGCTAGCTTTAAGGATATTCCTTAAGCAATGTGAGATTATAGTCGTATCTTAAACTGATTATTGGAACTTTCTATCCAAAGACTTAATGGGATTGTTAACTGGCTGTTTTTCTGAGTCTAACTCCAGGTGTGAAAATCAAGGAAGGCTGACCCAAGATGCCAGCAGCTCTGCATGGGGGCAGGTGCGCACTGCAGGTATGATTTCATGGTGAAGTTAAGGGGGCAGCTATTCAGTCTGTGCTGAGGTGGGACCTTCTTGACCTGATCCCTTAAATGAAACTTGGCAGACTAAGCCTGGCTCAATGCATCTTGCAGTTTGACACAACTTCTGCATGGAGTTGACAGGAAGCTGAGGAAAATATGATCCCCTTTCTCTAAGTCCCTAATGTCTTGGCGGCAAATTTCTATAATCAGAAGGTTTTGTGAGTACAGTAACAAATTGGTTAAAATAAGTGATTATGGAACATCTTAGATCACTATAGGACTGGGACTAGTGTTCCTGTGTGTGGTCCTGTATAAGTTAGGGTCCTTTAATTCTTGGTAATGGTATGGAGACAATTAGACAATTAGGTCAAGGGCTTGTAAGGATGTTATTTGGTTAATATCAAGCTTGTTTAAAGCTTTATTACAATTAGTAATGTTAAAAGAATCATGGCTTTTGGTTTATTTTGTAATGTCCTCAAAGAAACGTGTCATGACTAAAACGTTAAGATTTTATATGTACTGTGTTAAAAATTTATTATTTAATGTATTTATGTGCGTACTGGAGCCTTTAGTTAATTCCTTAGAGAAATCTCATCCTCCCGGTGGGGAAATTGATAATAAAATATAAGACACTGGGTCCTGATGTGAATTTCTTAAACATGACAATTGGTTAAAAGTTCCAATTTTGAAAATGTATAAGGATTAGAAATGGTAGTTTAAAATTGTGCTGAGGTGACTTTTGTAGGAGGATAGACAGAAAGCTGGTTCCTACAAGAAGACAAGAGGAAGAAGATGCTGAAGATGGCTGGAACAGATTCCAAGGACCAGAGCACCTCATTGACAATTGTATTGTTGTTTTTCCTTTGGGTCTCTGTATCTGTATTTACAAAGGGGACTGTCCCTTTTGTCAATGCATAGATCAATCCTTCCCATAATTATTAAAAGGGGAGGAGGGGAACCAGTCCAGGAAGGGTAATGGGGATGCAAGCATGATGGAGAAAAGAATGTGCTATGAAAGTCTGACAAATGAAGATGATAGGCTGGTGGATAATTTATATCAACAGTGGTGTGTGAAGTCTTTAAATAGTATGAAATAAGAGGGAGGACTGAGTAGGAGATAATTCTTGTGAAGACTTCACAGAGAGAGAAAATAAAAGAATTACTTTTTTATTTCTGGAATAAGCATGGGCAGTGAGAGGATGGAATAGACCTTGGGATTTAACCCAGTAGGAATGTGATTACCTAACTGTCAGGAATTTGGGGCCTGGGGCAATAAGTGCTCTCTCTCTCTCTCTCTCTCTCTCTCTCTCTCTCTCTCTCTCTCTTTCTCCTCTCTCTCTCCCTCTCTCCCTCTCTCTCCCTCCCTTCCTCTCCACCCCACCCAAGTGCTAGCACAGAGTTGTTACCAAATACAGATGACAAAAAGGACTACGGGTCGTTCATTACCTGCTCCAGGAAGCCCCCTCCCTCTTAACTCATTCCTCTTCTTTACCTTAGCCATATTATTGCCACATCAGCAACTAGTTACTAAATAAGGAGATATGTTTCAGATTGGCTATACTTGATTTCATGGTTCTTTGTCTAGCTTTTTGCACCTAGATTGTAAGCCCACCTCCCAGCCAATGGAGAGGAGGAATAGTGGTGGGTGGGAGTTCTTTTACGATAGGATATATATTGGTGCTTTACCTTTGTGATCTGCCTCCTTCAGCTAGTCCATCCTAGTGGAGGCAATGCCCTTCTCTCGAGAATTGAATAAATTAGTTTCTGTTCCTCCTCGAAACACCTCTTTGTTTTATGAATTTTTATTTCATATTGGTAAGGATCTTGCACCCCACACACCCTCATCAGTACCAAAAAAAGGCCAAGATTTGGTGGAACATACTAGCAACTGAAATGCCTCATGTATTGGAAGCACTTTGGTGCAGATGGTGCTGATTATGAAAATGGGAAAGCCAAGAGTATGCATAAAAATGGACTAAAGGCATGAATATTGTCATCATGTACCATTACTATATCGCATAGTTAATTGGGAAACAAATCTCAGCAGTCATAGACAAAGGCTTCACATGGTTTTTTGTCAATGGCAACCTCACCTCCAAGTCACACAGTATTGTGTTTTTCACTAATGCAGAGCAATCATGAAAAATAAGTTCCTTTGTAAGCCCAAATTAGATAAAACAAGAGACAAAATAAAAAAGATGCTAACATATGAAGAAGAGTTGAAGACATTACATCATTGAACATTTTTACCTAATGAAAACTCAGGAAATTATACCTTATTAACAAAAATGACCAAAACAACATCAATATCTCAGATGATTTTGGAAAGGAAGTGTACCCTCTTGGACTAGAATTCTAAAAAGCCCTTATTGAATTTGATGTCATGAATTAGATAGCTGATCATATATACTAAAACAGAGTAACTTATAAAAGATAGTATCTGCTACATCATGGACAAATATATTCTCCTTATGGTATTTGACAGAAAGTGTAAAAACATTATTGTGACCTCACCATGATTGTGTATGTTTAGAAAGAAATGTAGGTCTCTAAAAGAATGAAGGATAGACAACAAATATCACCATGGAATATGTCATTTGAGATAGCTCTTGAAGACCTATAGAAAGGAATTGAAAGATTACATCAATACCTGCTTGGTATGAGCTGTAGAAAAAACTTGAATACTTCATTGTCTAATTAAAGGAAACAATATACAGAGAAACAATATATAGATACATGTATAGTGGAATCTGTAAAACAAAAACGTATTAGACATTCTAGATTTCCTTAATTATTGTGAAACAAATTTTAAAAGTTGAAGGCAATATAAGGATTCAAAGTAGCAAAAAGAATAAAATAAACATTTCAACACCAACCAAAACTCTTCCACTGAGTCTTGACAAACAAAGAGATCAGAAGAGATAGGAATCTCCTACTTAGGAGAATTTAGGAAATGTGTGGTCATCTACAGGTTTACAAAAATTCCAATACGATGAAAATGCAAGTTAAATTGTATGAAACAAAAAAATATATGCTCCGTAAATTGAATGAACAACAAAATAGTGACATGAAGGGACATTGCAGAAATTCTAGTTTCTCTGAGAAACTGGAAAGTAGAGGGGCTAGATAAGATCTATAATTATTGATTTAAATGCTTCACAGTGGATCATGAATTACTGTCAAAGGTCTTTATCAGCTTCCTCTCAGACACGAATTTGGTCTCACCTTTCTTAACAGAAGGCATCTCATATGAGAGCAACAGTGATAGCTTCAAATATTGGCCAGTTTGCTTATGTACTTTATACAAAGAATTCATGGCTTAAATTACACACAAACACCCACATACACACACACACACACACACACACAAATCTATAACTACTTATAAGAAAGCAATGTATTGGCTGAGGAGAAAAAAGATGTGTTAAAAATGCTTGCAAGTGTACAAAACGTCTTATTATTGATTCGGACAAGCCCCCTGAAAACACTGTAATATTTACATTTCCTTTATTAATTATTGCAAAGCCTTTGGCTCAGTTCTACACTCATGGCTTATTCATGAAATGCTAAAATATAAAAGACTCAAACATAAGGAGTATGCTAGAGTTTTTGATATCCACACGAAAAATTGTTCTCTACTAAAAATATGCTGCCATCATGATAATGTCAAGAAGAATTGACATAAAACATGGTATTTTTCAAGGAAGACAGTTTAAGTGAGTGTGGGTCTGATTAGATATAAATCTATCATCAATTCCTTAAAAAAGGAATAAATATGGCTTAGTCATAGGATGTATATGGATGACACAAAAGCCACACTAAACAAGTATTTGATCTTATGAAATCTTTCTCCAATTACATCAAAACGTCACTTGGACTTCATAAGTGTAATATTCCTAAAGTTTATTGAGGAAAGATAAATACTAAAGGCTTCAAATGTGAATCTAGAGGTAAAGTAGAACCACAGATCAAATAAAGGCAGTACTTTGATCTTGTTCTCCCTTAGACAAGACACATCAAGCATCCATATGTCAAGCATCTAAGTCTATCAAGGAGAGAGCTGTTTCTGAGTATTTAGACTTACCAACTCCTTGAAATCAAAGTTGAACAGTAAAGGTCATGTTTAAAGCATTTAATGCCTACATAATACCAGTCTTTATGTGCATGTTTGGAACTACAAGTGGACCACCACAAATTTGGAAAATATTTTAACAAAAAGTACTAGTGAAACATAGGGCCCTAAATTAGCCATGGGAAGATGGATTTTTCCTCATCAAAAAGGAAGTTGTAGATGGATAAACATTTTCAGAGCTCATGATAAATAGACCAGAAACCTAAAGAATTCTATTTGGAATAAACTAAGATCATTTTACTGAGTAAGAATAAAGGCTGATAAGAGATACATACCACTGGATTTCTCAAGTATATCCAAAAACCATTTAATTGAATAGAGTCTGTGAAATAGTTAAGATACAAGTACAATCAAAGGGCAGCATCTCTGTAGCTTCAGTCAAAAGCTAAGTCAGCAACTAAGCATCCAATAATGGACTAGGTCATGTGGATTTGTTTCTGGAAGTTGAAGGCTTAATGAGGGCAATTCAGAACAGGTCATTGACACCCAAAATTATACAAAGGCTATCCTTAAGTACCCCAGGCTTGGTGATCAAAGTATATCTTGCAAAGAAGTTGCAGAAACTGTTTAACATATAATTGCAACCTGTAAGAATTTAGCACCTGATGAATACCTAGAAAGATATGAATTGTAGTCTAGAAGCTCAGTACCTTTTATGGACTGATAGATGACAGATCTCTATACTACAACATAGATCAAAATATCCTTGAGAATGCAACCAATAAACCATACTATAAGCATTATCATGGATCTAATGGTTGTCCGGAATCACTCGAATATAATGTGGATCCGTAACAAATTTGAGAACAACACTTTAAATAGATGTCACCAAATCAGATACTCCTAATCTTCAAACTATGTGTAATGAAACACTTTGAAAATATAGATTTAGTAAAACAAATAAAAATCTTGTGGGAATACATATCATTTCTGTCTGCTATTGGAGTTATCCCAGAAATGTTTTCAGTGAGTCTACAGAGGATGAACTTACATCCTAATACTTTTATTAACAGCAAAAAGCAGTTATTTTATCTATTAATGCGATAGTCCACAGATCATTAAATAGAAATTATTAATAGCAAAAACCATTTTTACCTGAATTCCATCAAAAAGACGACAAGATTAAATTAACAACAATACTTGCTTTGAGGCTTGTAAAGCATTTTATTAACTTATTTCATTGATCTTTACAATAATCTGGTGAGTTATAGTATTGTTATCATCATTTTTCACATTAAGAAACTGAAGCCTGCAAAGGTTAAATTACTTGCCCAGGATCATATAGCTAGTAAGTATCTGAGATGAGATATAATCTTGGTCTTTAGACCTCATCTAGGGCTTACATTGTTGTCATTAAGTTGTTTCAGCCGTGTCCAAGTTTTCACTGCCACATTTGGGGTTTTCTTGGCAAAGATACTAGAGTAATTTGCCATTTCCTTCTCCAGCCCATTTTATAGATGAGGAAATGAGGCAAATAGGGGTAAGTGACTTGCCTAGGGTCACATAGTTGGTAAATGACTGAGGCCAGGTTTGAACTCAGGAAGATGAGTCTTTCTGACTCTAGGCCTAGCACCCTATCCACTGCGACACCTAGCTGCTGGGCTTATGGAAGCCCTTAAACAAGGAAATTTTTAAAATAACGTTAGAACAACAAGAAGTCATCTGGTTCAACACCCTCATTTTATAGTTGAAGAAACTGAGTTACAGAGAGTTTTTGACTTGCCTTGGGCTCACAGAGTTACAGTTGGTGGCAGAACTGAGATTTGAAACCAAGTTCTCTGATTCAAGATTCAATGACTTTCATTGTTTCATGCTATGGACTTACAGGAACCTCGCCAGGGACACTGAATCCAGGTTTGAAGGTGAGGAGGAAAGACAATTTAAAAGAATAGGAAAGTTATTTAGTGGTCTGAAAAATTAAATGTCTCATACTAAAAAAAAGTCTCCTAGAGTCTCTTAATTTTACTTATTGCACATTACACACAGCTGATTCCAATCACCATTGCTCAAATCACTCTGTACCCCAATTACCTTGTGCTTCACTGAACACATTCCTATCACCACTGAGCCTCCATAATTGCTCCAATAATAGGTTGCCAATTAAGTTATCATTCTCTGAAAATTTATTATGTCAGTTCAATGGATATCATATCATTAAGACTCCTATATCATAATATTCTGGACAATTGCTTACAATGCATGAAGGTATCAAAGGTGTCAGGGTCATTTTAAATAACTGAAATAAAAAAAAATAACAACTATTATGGATGCGAACACTTCTTTGTGCAAATGTATATGTATGTATAGTAATCATACCTCACTAGTAGAAAATATGGGAATGGATAGATATTTTTATTATGTGTATAAGTTCTTGGGATTATGATGATTTCATTGTTAATAAAATTACATGGACCTTATAAATCATAAAATTGAAAACAGAATTCAAAAGATAAAGAATGCAATGTGGTGGAAAAAATAAAAGCAAGACAAAATCTTAAATGTAAAGGTCACAAGTTATGATTCTAACAATGGAATAATTATGATGTACCACACAATGTCCTACTCAGATGCCTCACGTGTTATAGGATGGAGATAAACCTGGATTTTGGAGAGCCTATGCCCCTGGTATTTAAGCTCTGACAGGTTCTACTATGTCAGAAAGGTTTTAAGGATAGCCCCAGCAACAGATTGTAGCTGCTTTTCAAGGATCGGTGTAATAAACATGAAGAGGCTAGTCACCAGTGGGCTTTTCATTTGGTGAAGGATATTTGGTCATAGTGACTAGCAAAAGAAAGAAAAATTCAAAATGGCCCTTAACTCTTGGTGACTGAGTGTGACAGTAAGGCAAAATGGGCTTAGTTTAACGGGTGTGCTTAAGGAGTTTGGCTTTTGTTTATGGTGAAAGTACTTTCACCTGTTAAACGCTAAGCCCCAGGCCCAAAGCCCTATCAGGTGTGAAACCCCTGTGGGCGTAGATTAAAGACTTAAAAGGGGCCAATTCGGGAAGCAATGGGTCTCTGGACTCTGGTC
>JAQQSZ010018749.1:0-10512 GCA_028646595.1 Phalanger gymnotis | reverse complement strand
ATAAGTCCAATCTGTCATAGCAACAAAGAAATTAATACATAACACCACAGCAGGGAGCCAAGCCATCCCCAAACCTCCTCTTTCCCTGCTGAGGCTTTGCCGCCAACAACCACTCACAGCACAGCCAGCACATGCCCTCAGCTCTAACCACCCTGAGAATTTTTTGCTCCACCCTTCCAGTTCCTCTCATCACGTAAGCTCCTCCCACCGCATGTGACTAAGGCTTCCTGTGACATAAGCAGGTCACATGGGCCTATTAATGGGTGGGAAAGATCTTCAAATTTAAATTACCATTATAGATGTTTCACATTCTCTTCTATTTTTTTCATTCTTTATATTTTGTTTTATTATTTCTTGATCTGTTATAACTTCGCTGGCTTCACCTTGCCAAATTCTGATTTTCAAAGAGTAGTTTTCTTCCTTGAGATTCTGGATCTCCTTTTCTAATGGGTTAGCTTTCTTTTCGTAACCTTGTTTTTCTTGGATTGTTCTTTTTTTCTCAATCTCTCTTATTTGACTTGTAGAGTCTTTTTAGAGTTCCTCTATGAATTCTTTTTGAGCAGGTGACCATTTAACATTACTCTTTGGGATAGAAGAAGGTTTCTTTGTTTCTCTTCTGAAGATGAACCCCAGTCTTCTCTGTCCCCATAGTAACTCTTTATGGTTGGATTCCTTCTCCTTTGCCTGTGCATTTAAAAAAATTTTTAGTAGCTTAGTTTTTAAAATTATCTATAGCCTTTCTGGCTGCTTGTAGTATTTTCTCCTTGACCTGGAAACCCTGGAATTTGGTGACAATATTCCTAGGAGTTTTCTTTTGGGGATCTTTTTCAAGATGGGGGGTTGAAAACTAAAATATTAAATAAAAATGATAAAATTCTAAAAAAAAATAAAATAGGAAGTTA
Source organism: Phalanger gymnotis (assembly GCA_028646595.1). Taxonomy (NCBI): domain Eukaryota; kingdom Metazoa; phylum Chordata; class Mammalia; order Diprotodontia; family Phalangeridae; genus Phalanger; species Phalanger gymnotis. The sequence goes on along the minus strand of JAQQSZ010018749.1, from coordinate 9,610 downwards.
TCAATGGCTGCCTGGGGTGAGCTCCTCACAAAACGGCCTCTTTTCAGTGTGGCAGCCTCCCCATTAGTGGCTTCATGTGGATGTCCTAAGGTCTCTTATCTCCCCTCCATCTGGGCCAGTGTCCTGCCATATACTGCTGTCCTTTCAACTGAGTTAGTGCTTTGTATTTTTTGCTAAAGGCCGAGAAATTCCTAGTTATAATGCTAACAATACTCCAGCTGTTTTTAAAAAAAGAGTAGATATGGCCCTACCTATGTCCAACAGTAAAACAAGCAACTAGAAAAAAGATAGAACCCTTGCAAAAGGGAGGCAGGTGGATAATTAAATGTTGAATCCAAAGCAATCAAGAAACTCCAGGCTTCTATGTATCATTTAGAGATACATGCCTGGAGTCTGAGTCGGGACTGAAGATAAATATTTTAAAATTGTTATCGTAGTTAATTTTTTGTTACCAATATTAGAGTAATAAATCCAATAACTCTCAGAATTGATGAGGAACTAGAAAGATGCTTACTTTCCTTGTTAGTCCAGTGCGTTTGGGGTCAAGAAAGATGGAGCACCCAGTCTAGGCCACCCAATAGCCAGAAATTCAGTAAGTTTTGATTTGCAATGAACTGATACAGCTAGGTGGCATAGTGTATAAGGCACTAGACTTGGAATCAGGAAGACCTGAGGTCAAATTAGGCCTTAAACACTTATGATGTATGACCCTGGGAATGTTATTTATCTTCTGCTTGTAAAGGTTTTTTTTATCTGCAAAATTATGATTATAATAGCACCTACTTCCTGGGGTTGTTATGGGGATAAAATACATTAATATTTGAAAAGTACTTTGCAAACCCTAAAGTTTTATGAAAATGTTAGTTGTTATCATTATTATTAAGTTTGGAGGGAGCTGAGTTGCTATGAGCGCAAGGAAGTTGAGTGCAAGAGAAAGAGAAGTAGAATGAAGGGGAGTTCATTAATACTAAAATGGATGTTTCAGGGGACGGTATTCAGAAAGCCAGCAGTGGAGGGTAGGCGGTGGGGTTGCGTTGGATGGAGATGAGAAGTAGGGTTATTATAGAAGGGCAAGAGGTTTTTTTTTTTTCGTCAAAGCTGATGACTCCCAACTTCTAGTCTGTCCCTACTCCAATCCATCCTTTTTCCATACCATTGCTTGATTAATTTTCCTGAGGCTCCATCAGCCATGTTATTCCTATGCTGAAAATCTTTCAATGGCTTCCTGGAACCTAACTAATACAATGTCAGCTACTTATTCAGGAATTCAGTGATTTAGCATCATTCTACCTTCCAGTCTTACTTCCTACTTCCTTCCTTCCATATATTTGACATTCCAGCCCAAACCAAGCTGCTCACATATTTGAATTGATAATTCATGTCAATTTTTGCCATAAAGGCAAAAAACCTATTTGGCATTTTAAATGACTCTAAATGAACTGAGTATCAGAAATATCTCTAAACTTGCCATAGTGGATAGAGCACTAGGCCCGGAATTAAGAAGGTCTGAGTTCAAATCTGCTCTCTTTTCTAGCTATGTGACTGTCAGCAAGTCACTTGACCTGTTTGTCTGAATTGTGAAATGAGGATGGCACCTGCAATATATGGCTGTGAGAATTGGACTACAAGGACAGCTGAGTGCTGCAGAACTGACACTTTCAAATTGTGGTACTAGAGAAGACTTTTGAGAATCCATGGGACAGCAAGGAAATCAAATCAGTCAATACTTAAAGAAATTAATTCAAGCTATTCATTGGAAGGTCAAATACTGAAGGCGCAACTTAAAATGAAAGGAGCACTTACCTCTCAGGTTTATTGTAAGAATCAAAAGAAATAATATTTGTAAAATGCTTAATATGGTGCCTTTCACATGAGGTTGTTTTTCAGGTGTGTCCCACTCTTCATGACAAAGATGGCAAAGATATTGGAGTGGTTTATCATTTCCTTCTTCGGTTCATTTTACAGTTAAGGAAACTGAGGCAAATGTGGTTAAATAGATTGCCTGGGGTCACGCAGCTAGTAAGTGTCTGAAACTAGATTTGGACTTAGAAGGATGAGTTTTCCTGACTCCAGGCCTGGCACTCTAGCCATTTGCCACCTGGCTAGCACGTAGTAGGTCCTAGTAAATTCTTGTCAGTACACAATGTCAAGAATAATTAAGGTTACTGAATCAAGTCAAAAAGCATTTATCAAGTACTTATCAAGTACTTACTATGTCTACTATATCTTTGTCAAGAAAACCACCAAATGGGGTCATGGGGAGTGGGACGCGACTGAAATCGCTGAACATGTGTGAGGCACTATTGTAAGCATGGGGCATATAAAGAAAGACAAAAACCCATCAATCATATTAAGGCTGAATCAAGCACTAACTGTTGGCCAAGAATTGGCAAATCTATTAAAAAGGACAAGAAGCATTATGTGGTAGATAGATTCTGATCTGAGGCCAGGGTGATTTTCATTCAATATATACATTGTGACCCTGAGTAAGTTAGTTTACCTCTCAGGACCCTAAGCAACTATAAGTTGCAGAGGAAGTACTTTAATAGAGAGAGTCTCCTTATCTAGGGGGTTCCCCATGCCAATAAAATTACAGATCCAGTTCCTATCCCTATCCTATCCCCTACTTTTAAAAAATGATTGTAACTGCTACACTAGCTAAAAGCTTGTCCTAGCTTCTCTCCTTGCTGGATCCACTCAGTCAATAGATATTTATTGAATACTTACTCATAGGTATGAGTAGAAATGTGCCAAACATGTCCATGTCCACTCTATTGTTCCCATAGTCCTATGATGATAGGGTGACTATTCAGCATCTAAAGCCCTCCGTGGTAGTGGGCAGCTTTCTTCTGTTGCTGCAGCTGCCACCTGCTCCTAGCGGTCTTTTTCTTGGCTTCCCACTAACTTCTCTTCTTTTTGTTGTTACTGTTGTTGTTTGCTTTTGCTTGTGGAAGAACCTTGTGCCTTTTGGAATTTGTCAGTTTGTCTACCTGTCTGCTGGTCTTCTTCCTATCCCTACAAATCCACCATCATTCCCTCCTGGATACTGGAGCTAGAGTAGGAAAACATTTGTCGTTGTTCAGTCATTCAGCTGTGTCTAATTCTTTAAGACCCCGTGGACCACAGCATGCCAGGCCCTTCTACGTCCCACCGCCATTTTCATTGTTTCTATGGTACTAACTATCCCTCTCCTCCTCTGCTGTACCCTTTTCCTTTTGCCTTCACTTCCTCAACATTAGAGTCTCTTTCAATGAGTCGCGTCTTCTCATTATGTGGCCAGAATATTTAAGCTTCAGCTTCAGAATTTGAACTTCCAGGGAATAGTCTGCATTAATTTCTTAAGTATTGACTGATTGGATCTCCTTGCTATCCCAGGGACTCTCAAAAGTCTTTTCCAGCACCACAATTTGAGATCGTCAATTCTGCAGCACTCGGCTTTCCTTATAGTCCAACTCTCACAGCCATATATCGCTACTGGTAAAACCATAGCTTGGACTATACAGAACTTTGTTGGTGAGGTGATGTCTCTGCTTTTTTAGTGTGTTGAAAAAGGGAAGGGGAGCGAAGGTCCCTGGTTGGCCAGGGATCAGATGGAGAAGTCCAAAGGAATTAAGCTGGCCTGGACACTTTCCTTAAACGGAAGTTGCTCTCTTCTCCAGCTTCTAATCAGAGGCACTCCAGAGGCAAAGGATATTGATGAAGTATAAGTTCAAGGGCTGATGTGATATTGCAGGATGAAAATGTTCCTGAGGGCATGATGAAGAAGTCTAAAGATGTCTATCTCCCACATCCCCTCTTGGTAGGAATCAGTCTTGGAGAAGGATAGGTGGAAGACATTCTAGATATATCTATTTATGGCTCCCCAAGAGCCACAGATACATATAGTCTATGTGGACACTACACTTCCCCACTACAAATAAAATTCCCTGAATGCATACCTTAATGAAATGTGTTGGGCACCTTTACATAGAAGTGAAGTCTATTTTGTATTTTTTGTCTTATTCATTGGTGACTAAGGCAAAAACAAACAATGAAAACATCACCTAATGGGAAAATGTCTGTCATTTCTAGTATAAGGCAATGTTTGTAATTTCTAGTATAACAGATTTGGAATAATCCCAAACCACTTAAGATGGAGAGACCCATGTGGGAGACACTTAGGGCCTTCTCCTAGGAAACAGGACTCATGTATGTTTTGACATTTTGTATGATCTACCACGTGTTTGGGAACAGCCTCTTTTCATTTTCTTTATAGCCAGAACTGCCTGAGGCAAAGTTTCTCTTTCTTTCCAATGGCATCCAGGGGTGAAAATCTCATTCAGCTACAACAAGGACACCATATGGTAAGCAGGTGGAAGAGGATTGGACACACCTTTCCCTTTCTTTAGGCCTTGTGGCTCTGAGAAATGGATAGAATTTCAGTCCTTTTCATTTGTCCTATTTATTTCTAGGTGTGGGGAATGGAGTCCTGACTGGGAAGCTCCAGCCATGGGTATCTTGGAGCTGTGGCTTCCAGGCTGGTTGTTGTTGCTAGCCCAGCAGGGCTATGAGAAATCAAGGTGATAGCTCTCTAACCTGGGTGGGGGGGGATGGTGGTGGGACATCTGATTTGGAACTTGAGGGACTAATGATACTTAGTAATGAATTAAATTGGGAACCTAATCCCTCTAGTAGAGATCAAGATATAGGGTGGAATTATGCACCCTAGGTATTAAGGGAGTTATTTGAATGTTTGTTCTTTCTATACCACTTAAGAAAATATTCCTTTGTAAAATGTGATATGACTGTTTAGTGGTTAAATCCTCCAAATTGAGGGGAATATGTTTAATGGGACCTTGAGCCAATGACAGATATGAGAGACCCCCCTGACACCCTAAGAGAATCCTCAGGGAAGATTTAAACTTAACATACCTACCTAGGACTCACACAGTGGAAAACAGAGAATTACTGTTACATTAGAGAAGAATATTAATAAATTAATTCTCCTTGGTTTTCTGGGAAATGTTATACGTTTGAGTGAAAGAAAATTAGAGACCACTGTAATACTGTTTACATTAACTTACAGAGCTTTATATAAATTCACTTCCTTTTGTTGGTTGTAGCCTAACTTTTTGCTGAGCAGGTATGAGATATCATTCTTTTATGTTCAAGACACAGATAGATAAGGATGATTTCCAACACATTCCCTCATGTTATCCAGGTTAATGTAGCATTAGAAAGAGAAATGGTATGTTTCAGATTGCCAACAGTCTTGAAGTAAAATGGTCCTGTGATAACCTGTTTGAATTAGGGAGTAGCATCTGTGCATGGAATGAAAATTGCCCACTGCAGTAGTCCGTGGTCTGTAATTTTCAGTCATTCAAATGTATAACACTGCCCAGAAACCCAGAGAGGACTAATCTAACATTTTAAAGGTTAAGCTATATATTCAAACTAAGAGTAATTTGATTTTTTTTTCCATTGAAAAATGTGCATTGTAAGAATGAATGATTGAATGATCCTGAAAAAGCACTTATTAATTGCTTATTATTATTCTAGATACTTGTAAATTCAAACTCCAAAAAGTCAGACTGAGAAAGTCTTTTAGGGGCACCAAAACCACTTGGCAATTTCTTACATATAAAGACGTTCACAAATTGGTGAAAGATATCATTCCAGCTTTCTCATTGACTCAAAGAAAGTGCTTTGTTCTCACTAAAATTACCTGATAGCTGATATGTTCCATACTTTCATTTCTTCTTTCCCAGATGTACCGACAGATGGTGACAAATGTTAATGGAAGTCATTTTCAGCTATTAACATAACATGTTTATAAAAATGCTATAATTTTCACCGCTTCTCTTCATAAAACCTTTCTTCAGTGAGCTGAAAAATCCTTATAGATGGCCATAGCTTAAACATTGGAAACAGATTGTGAAATGAAGCCTCATCAAATGCCCACTAGAACATTGAGAGAAAGGGCAATCATTGCTTGATTCACTTAGTATTTGTCATTTTAACTACACTCATTTCCTGAGATTAACAATCATTCCTCTGGCTGGCAAGGTGAGAAAACCTGGCATCCTTGAGGGGAAGAAGCTTATTACATTCAAGAAGAATGCTGACTCTTCCTCAGAGAAGAGAAAACAATTGTCAGGGAGCTGTTAATGAACTTAACAACTTAAATGGAATCATGGAAGCTGGGGCAGGCAACGTCTAGAGATTTACCTCCTCACTAGATAACTTTCTTTTAGGCTAGGTAGAAGGGGTACCACAGGGGGCCTTCTCCTTGCTATTAAGTTTTGAGAAGCTCCTATCACCACACGTTGAATCCATTTCTTTCAGCCTGTACTTCTTTCACTACCAAATGATTTTCCTGGATTCCTCTCACCCAGATCTCTTACAGAATTGGACAAAGGTTTCCACCTTCTCCTCTACTCTCTTGCTTTTTAATACAACCATGGAATCATCCTTTAAGTTTTCTAATACTGTGGTGTAGTGGAAAGAACAATATATTTAGAAACACTTCTGACACCTATTATTTGACTTTGTGCAAGTTATAAAACTTCTCTGGGCCTATGTATAAGTAACCTGGTGTCAGACTTGACTCAAAAGTCAATACCTCTTTAGTTCAGGTTTGATATTGGGGCAAAGTAAGGCATTCACAACTCATTGGACAGTTAACCAACGGAGGTTTACTTTGCCATAACATGCCAAAGATGTTTAATAAAGATATAGAGGTACTTAGCTTTGCTGGACAAGGCCCACTTCATCTCCATGTGGAGAAAAGCCTGGTCATCAGGGCAGGTTATGGTGAAAGACATGTTGACTTGTGTGGTCTTCAGAAGTCTATTAAATTGTAGGGGCCCTGACTCCATTTACCTGGGATTTTTTATGCCCTTCCTTAGCTGACCAGGAAGGTGAATCAGGGAAGCAATAGCCACTCAGGTCCCCAGGATCATCTTAATCTCTTTTTTAGGGGAAGCTAATCCATGTTGCAGGAGAAAAGGAACAGGGTCCTGGGCTACCACATTGTGGTTGGGGGGAAAGAAGCTGTGCCAGGGAAATGAGGGTCAATGAGGTCCTGGGATTTCTTTGTATATTTTTAGAGAAAGATAATCCATATCACAGAAGAGGAGGAGGGGATGAGCCTAACTCATGTTGTGGAGAAACACTGGTAGATATTAATTGGGGTTCAAATCTGGATCATTTGCATCAGACTTTCTTCTTTGGTAGAGAGAATGACACAAGAACGTGGAAGAACTGAGATTTTCTTCTTTCCTGTTTTGAGAGAGAACATGCATGTTCCATACTGTTGGGGGAAGGAGTGAACTTGGAGAGAAAGAGAACAGACTTTGAATGTCAGATTTGTAGGGGAAATGTGGTGCTTTGACCTATCTCTGATTTCTATCTTGCCACCCTAGAGACTTCAGGGAATTTCCTCTTAGGTGAGATTGGGACCTAAATTAGAAACTAAACCAGCCATAGGAACCAGGACGCAAAGACCTGTTTTCTGAAACATCTGCAAAAAATGACTAGAAGCAGAAGCTGAAGGATTATAATGAATGGGTTTGCTTACAATTTATCCAATGCCCTGAGATATCTCCCCTCTCCTTGCTCTGCTTTCAATTCTCTCTCCTGGCTAGCACTTTCTCAGAGATATTAGCCCCTAGTCAATTGGAACTACCCTTATGAATCAAAGTTTAATAATCCCTAAATTTCTCTGTGTGTTCTCTTGCTCTCCACAAAGCTTTTATCCATGTGCGAGGCAGAAATATTAACTGGTAACACTTTCCCCCATCGCTCCTGTATGGTCAGGGTCCACTATGCTTTGATCTATTGCAGGGAGAAAAGTATATAAAAGGGAGAATGGTAAACACAAGACTGAGGGGAATGTTCTCTATGATTCTGGAGACAAAGAGATTCCCTTGAGTAAAGAAAATGGAGGTGTGGCCAAAGGGAAGAGTCTGCATTATTGTTTCAGCTAGTCAAGTAATATTTGGTTGTTGGTGCATACATCTACTCACCAAATTCACATCAATAAAATATTTCCAACGATCCTGTCCCCACAAGGGGGGGCCCTTTCATGGTCTTGCTATTGAGCCTCCTTGTGCCTAGGCACTCAATGAAACCCATAGCAACAGCTCACTGAGAAGGCTGTCCAGATCCCCTCCCTCAAGGACTCAAAACAGATGAATTGAGCTCCACGAGAAATAACAGGAGACGCTGTACTCATAGAGGGGGTGTAGCATCCATAAATGATCCATAAACCAAGCACCAGAGTATTGTGGAGTATCTATATCTTTTCCATAAGGCAACCAGGTGGTCAGAGCTAACGGTGGTAGGGAAAGGACCTTACAGGGAATATAACCCTCAAGAAGGGCAGTGACCTCTTCTGGAGATTCCTGTACCATTGGGCCCAGGCTTAGCACATTCCTGTGCCCTCCCATCCTACTAAATTCTTTAGAACTTTCTGTGACAACAAATAAGAAGCTTATCCTATGAAGACAGATCTTCCAATTAGTTAACCTGAAAGAAATACAAAGTTTAAATAAAGCATAGACCCATCTACAATATGAAATATTTTCTTTTAGTTTTTTTCTTTTAAATTTCATTCATTTTAATTTTTTCAATTAGCAAATATTTATATTCTCTTCCTCTCATCCTCCCATTGAAATAAAGAAAAGAGAAAAACATACCCTTGTAACAAATGTTCAAAGTCAAGGAAAACAAATTTCCACATTTGCTATATCTAAAAATATATGTTCTTTTGTACATTTTGAGTTGACCTCTTTGTCAAGAAGTGAGTGGCATGCATCATTGTCAGTTCCCTGTATTCATGTTTGGCCATGGCATTGGGAGTTTTTAAGCCTTTCAAAGTTGTTTATCTTTACAGTATTTCTGTTATTATTTTTTTTTCTCCTGTTCCTGTCACTTGATGTTAGTTCATAGAAGTCTTCCCAGCTTTTTGTGAAACATGTTCCCTTTCATCATTTCTTATAACAACAAACAACAATAATGATTAATAACAATTACATTCATATAGTGCTTTAAGGTTTGTAAAAGAGTTTACGTATTTTTCTCATCTTATCCTTATAACAAACCTGGGATGTAAGTGCTATTATTATCCCTGTTTCACAGATGAGGAAACTAAGGCAGATAAAAGTTAAGCGATACAATGAAAAAAGAACATTTTTTTTTTCTTTAACGTGTGCACTTTTATTTGAACTGGTCTTAAGTCAGCGTACAGTGTAAAGCTCCTCCCCTCCCCCAAGTACTGGCACCAATCTCAAAAAACTCGCATGGAGATTGCAAAGTCTTCATTCACATCTGTGTTGGGGGCAGGGAGGGAATTTAGGGGGCCATTCATTATGGCTGACAATTAAAAAAAAGGAACAAGTATTAAGATGGAAGATACAAAAAGTTTTTTTGTTTTTTAAAGGTTACATAATTTGTATGTAAAGCAATACTAGTACCTTCCCCCCTCCCCCCTCCCCCCTCCCCATCTGGATTTTTGTTAGCTCCTTTTCTCTAGCAGAGGATAGCCTTCACAGAGGCTTGTAACTCTGTAACAATGCATTATACAATATTTGGAATGACTATTAAAAAAAACAAAACAAAACAAAACAAA
>JAQQSZ010018748.1:0-10512 GCA_028646595.1 Phalanger gymnotis | reverse complement strand
CCACTCCCCTCAGCTGGGGGCTGGGAGCTCCGTGTGGGACAGACCTTACCCAGAGACCATCCAGGCTGTCCTGGGCTGGAGCCCTGCTTCCCTCTGCCACTTTGTGGGTTCTGCAGCTCTAGAATTGGTTCAGAGCCATTTTTTATAGGTTTTTGGAGGGACTTGGTGGGGAGCTCACGCCAGTCACTGCTTCCCAGCCTCCATCTTGGCTCCGGCCCTCTCTTTGTGTATTGTTTCTATTGGAAGTTTCTATTTGTTAAGTGCTTCCTATGTGCCATGCACTGTGTTAAGCACTTTACAAATATTATCTCGTTTCATCTTCACAACCATTCTAAGAGGTAGGTACTGTTATTATCTCCAGAACTGAGGCCGATGGAGGTACAGTGACTTTCCCAGGGTCATACAGCTAGTGTCTGAGGTTGGATCTGAACTGGGGTGTTCATGACTCCAGGCCTAATGCTCTATCACTGAACTACTTTGCTGCTATATATGTGCATGTACACACACACACACACACACACACACACACACACACAGACTTTCAGTTTTCCAAAAGTTTTAGTGCAGTTTGCGACCCTGGTATATGCCCATCTTCTCCCCTAATACAATGTAATCTCATCGAAGGCAGGTAATGTTTCATTTTTTGGTTTTATATCCCCAACCACGGACACATGGTAGGTGCTTAATAAATGCCTGTAGAGTAAATGATTAATTGAAGGAGTCCAGTGACCAGATAGCAGTGAGCTGAAGAAAGTAACTGGGTATCCACACACTTTGCATTACTCCAATAGGTTTAGGAAACTTTGTCTAGAATCCTAGCATCGTAGGAACGTCCTCCTCCTTTGTTATTGGAGGTAATTATAGAATGATAAAACCTGAGAACAGAAAGGAATCACACCATCACAGATGCAGAAACTAAGAGGTCTTTCACCTCTAAAGTGACTCTGTCAAGGTCAGTGAGTAGTGGAGTCAGAAGGAGAACACAGTCAGGGGTGGGGAACCTGGGGCCCCGAGGCCACATATGGTCTTCTAGGTCCTTAGGTGCAGTCTTTTGACAGTCCAAGTTTTACAGAATAAATCTTTTTACTAAGGGGATTTGTTCTGTGAAGTTTGGATTCAGTCAAAGGTCTGCACTTGAGGATCTAGAGGGCCACATGTTGCCTTGAAACCACAGATTCCCCACCCTTGTTTCAACAATCCTGCTAGCAGCTGCTGTGAGGGTGTAAAACCAACAACAACCAGCTCACAGAACACTGCAAGCCCAAGTTCTTTTGATCTGCTTTACTAAGGAAAGGAATGTTAAGGGGTTAATAATCTTACTTGAATCCAACACACAAATATCATTCACTTAGTTCAAGGGAAAAAGCCAGCACCCTGAACTTCAGAGCAAATACAAACAAATTACAAACATCAACAGACAGACCTTGTCTGATTCAAATCCCAATTTCATAGTTACCAGAATTTAACCAAGTCCAAACATCCGGGCAAGCTGGAGGGCTCTTAACTACAGCTGCCCGGAGTCTCCACATCAGCATGTCACCAAGAGTGAGAACTCTAGGCAAATAACTCTGTTCTCTCTTTTTATACAGCTTCAGACATCATCAAATGTCATCCGAGGGACCAGAACTTAAGCTCTTAACTATTGGCTCTAGAGTTAGCTCCTCCCTTCATTGGCCCCACCTGGAGCCCCACCTTAGTTACCAATTCACACCCACATAGACTTAGCACCTAACAGATAGGGGTTTGGGCCTGGGGCTTAGCACCTAGTAAGACTCAATCAAAGACACCGAATTAATCAAAGAAAACAAAGGCCAAACTCCTCAAGGATCCCCAATACAACCCCTAACCCAGATTTTCTCTTCGTCTATTAGATATCTGGAAATTCATTAAGAGTGTGTTCTTGTCCAGCTTCTTCTTCGGGGACTAAAAACTCATTGACCTTTCTTTTTTTTTAAATTTTAAACTCTTTAGCCATGATTAAATGTAGCACATAAGACTTAACCAACTAACATAAGGTAAACTCTGGTGTCAACAACTGGAAAGAGCTGAGCCTTTAGCTCTTAAACAATCACAGGTGAAATGTTCATGTCATTTTTAGATTCACAAAGCACTTTATATACACTAGAGATAATGTATATCACACAACAATTGTGCGAAGTAAGCACTTTATCTACCATTATCCCCATTTTGCAGATGAGAGAGCTAACACTCAGAGAGGTCAAATGACTTACCCTTGGTTATGCAACTAGCTAAGAGTCAGAATCCGTATTTGAATTCAGATCTCTCCTGGCTCCAACCCCAGCATTCTTCCCACCACATCATATTGCCTTTCTATGTCTTTCATGCATGGAGAGAAGTCAATCACCTATGCGATGTAGGACTCAGAATATGGGGGCAGGTAGGTGGCACAGTGAGTAGAGTGCCGGCCCTTGAGTCAGGAGGCCCTGAGTTCAAATACAATCTCAAACACGTGACACATTTACTAGCTGTGTGACCTTGGGCAAGTCACTTAACCCCAATTGCCCTGCAGTCCCCCCCCAAAAGGACTCAGAATATGACCTCTATCCAATCAGCCTACCATGGTACGTGACACCTCTACCATTAAGAGTTGGACTCTGAAGTTGTCAATCTGAGTGATTGGAAAGATTGTGGTGCTCTCGACAGCTAGTTGGCATGGTGGATAGAGGTCCTGGCCAGGAGGCAGGAAGACTCATCTTCTTGAGTTCAAATCTGGCCTTAGAAACATACTAGCTCTCCGACCCTTGGCAAGTTTCTTAACTTTTTTGCCTCAGTTTCCTTATCTGTAAAATAAGCTGGAGATGGAAATGGCAAACCACTTTACTTTTTACTAAGTATCTTTACTAAGAAAACCCCAAATGGTGTCACAAAGAGTCAGATACGATTGAAAAACAGCTGAACAACAACAAAAATAGAAAAGTTTGGAGGAGGGGTAGGTTTGGTTTGAGGGTGGAGGAATTATGAAGTTAAATTCTTAGGTTTAGGCAGCAGTTCTCAAACTTTTTGGTCTCAAGACCCCTTTATGGTCTTAAAAATCAATGGACATTTCCCCAAAGAGCTTTTGTCTATAAGGGCTAAATCTATCAATATTTACTATATTCAAAATTAAAATTTCTTAGTACTATTATAAAAATAGTTTTGACCTCAAAAACCTCCTAAAAAGGTCTTGGAGACCACACTTTGAGAACTGTTGCATTAAGGCATCATCTCCAGAAGGCTCCTGTTAAATTCATTTGGGTTATTTGGGAGTGATAACAAATGGACACATCAGAAGGGATTATTTTCTCAAACTGCTTTGTTACTAAGAAGAGAGCAAGGCTAAGAGTATTGTAAATACACAACCTCATGAAAGCCATCCCTTCATTTCACAAGGTCTGGGCATTGCCAAGATATTCTGATAGGGACAAGAGGGTCAAGAAAGGCCAATAATCTAGGTCATTTGTGGGGAAAGAATATCAAAGTGAGTGAAAGTAAGGGGTCTGGCTGCCAGGAGAGAGTTCAGGGTACTAAGTTGCTGCTGGAGACATATGAGAAAATAAGCGAAAAAAATTTCCAACTCAGAATTTCATCTAGGCTGAACTAAGCATTTAGTGCTTTTTTCTATAAGCCACAACCATATGCAGAGTTAAATATCAAATACCAATCCATTTGTACATCAAACCCTGATCTATTCTGGAAGGAAAGTAGGCCAGACATGACAGACCAAACATATGGAGCTTCCTGCTCTGCTCTGGGCCCTCTCCACAGCTGTATTGCACTGTAGACCATCCTTTCATTAGCCGTGATAGAGCCAGAAAATATGAAAGAAACATGTTTCATTGATTTTTCAGAGTTCTAATAGTTAGCCTACTCATAGCATCTTGAAAAAAACAAAATAACTTTAAAGAACCATTTCAGAGTAATTAAAAATTTAGGATTTATTTCCAAAGAGGAAAAATTCATGATTAGCTTACTTATGTTTCTAAAGCCAGAGATTATGTACAGTCCTTCTCTTCCCATTAGAAACCATCAGGCTGGCATTTGTAGCACAGATGGCGGGCTGCCTTTCCAAACAGTTTTACTTGGTGTTGTCTGTCTGAAGTAGCCCTCATGGAAAAGTGGATGGAATATAGGCTTCCAGAATCCTCTGTAGTGTACCAAATTCATGAATGGATGTGCGCCTATGGCTCCATTACAAGAAAGAACTCCTGTGTAACAACTTTCAGCCCCGATAACCTACGGAAAGGGGTTTGGATACCTCATAAAACTTGCCCCAATTGCTCAACTACAGAGTCAATATTTGCTGGTGAAAATTGGGATATTATTTTTGAATGTGACTTATTTGAGGTCAGTGGAACCAGGCAGAGGTTACTGAGAGGGCTAGAGTTATTTGAACATCAGCTAAATCTCCCAAGTTAAAGACTATTGGGGCAAATGCTTTCTCTGGGGAAATAAAGACACTTGTTAATGTGAGTGGTTTGCATTGTAATGGGCTTAATACGCTCTCAAGCTACTTGTAAGCAGACACTACTTTTGAAGCATGTAATTTTGCATGTTGTTGGCACAGGAAAATGTAATAAAATAAATCAAATTGCTCTTAAAGGTAGATGAAATGGGTTTCACCCTTCCTTTCCCTCCAAGCTATCTCTTCCTCTTTGGTCTTTTCTCCATGATGTCTTAAATAATCCTTTGTTCTACAATCATATGTTGCCAATGACCTTAGTTCAGTGAATCCCTATGCCCTTTAATGCTTTATAAGAATGTGAGCAAAATAGTGGAAAGATCAGCCTTTGGCTGGCTTCTCTTCCAAAAATAAAACTCTTCCCTCCAACCGCTCCCAACTTCCCTCCCATTTATATTTTTAGAAGATGAAAAATAAGAAATTGAATTAAAATGTGGTCATCCCAAACCCCTAAAAAGAAAAAAAAAGAACACTTCTCCATTATTCAAGAATATTGTTTCACTAACATATTATCCACTGAAACAATGCTGGAGGCTGTAAATCTAAGCCCTTCTCCCTCCCCAACATACACTTTAATTGGATTGTCTAGTTTGTCCCTGAGTGCACCTGGGTTGATCCCTTTGGTAAGTCACTGCCATGGGCTAAGAATCTGGTGTTCAGAGGATCACAAATATGCATCATTCTAAGCCAATATTTCTGGCTAAGTAGGTTCCAACAACACTTGACTATTTCTAGGAAGCGCACAATATGTTGGGCAGACCCTCTATAGTGATCTTATGGGAGGACATGCACAAAAGCTCCATGTATTGGGCAGGTGTAGATGGATCTGAATGGTTGGTGAAAATACCTGTATTGACAAAATCATAGATGCACTGGAATACTGGGTTTTTCTTTTCCTTGTATCCAAACACTTAACACATTGTCTACCACTGAGATTCCAAAATTTATTTGGTGTACCACCCCCTTTCCAAAAAAAAAATACTCCATGCCCCTCTGGAAATCTACTTTCTTTAATTCTTTAATGGTTTTTTTAAACTTGTGTCATTTTTTTTGAAATAACACATCAAAACAAAGATTATCAGTAGAATCTTTTAGGGAAAGTTTATGTTTATATATGTGTATATGTATGTATACTTATATGCATATATCAGCATGCGTATATAAATATATCCACACTTAATTGTAGCCTAGGGTGGTAGACAGAGGAGAAAAAAGAACAAAGTAAAAAGTGTGCAGCAGACAACAGAATACCCACAAGGAAGCAAAGATGGACAGCTTTCAACATATTGCTCAGTATTTAATATACAGGCTTTCTTGAAATGGACAGTTATTGCTATATATTCTGAATCCTCTCCTACATTCTACCATGAACATGACATGTTTTTTCTTTTCTTATTTTATATTTAAGTTTATAATGTGTTCCTTTTTCTTTTCTTGTTATGTATTTAAATTTTAGTATTTGTCTAAAATACATTTTTTAAATGACATCTTAAATTTAATAATTTATTGTAAATTTGTGGGGTTTTTCTTGCATTGAAATTTTGGTGATGCAATACTGCATCATGTAACCATGTAGTATCATATTGTAACAAGTCATCACACGCACATATTCCTGCTGACACATGCTGGGCTTCCCAACAATGCACACACAACACACTCGCCTGCCAACACTTGTTTATTAAGATCTGTTGGCGGACTTGATCACTGATCAGTTATAACTTGCATTTTGTGTGTTTATTTGGGAAATAATGTAATCACTACGACTTTAACTCTATTACACAACAGATGAAATATGTATGAACAGTTTTTCAAAATTTTCTTCTCATCCTTCCTTATGCTTTCACCACCCCCTTATTTTTATTCAAAGCCCCCCAGCTGCACCCAAGGCTACTACTGCTCCCTTGGATTGTTTCAGCATGCCCCAGGGGGTGGTATCACCCACTTTGGGAACCCATGGCTAGCACACACTAGGCACTTAATAAATGCTTGATGACTTGACTTAACTAGACCTATGTTCCCCATTTATGTTCCCATATCTTGTGAATTTTCAAAAAAAAAGAATCTTTCATTTCAACCAAGAAGGTGCAGCCTACAGTATTTTTACTGGTACTATTTATAAAAACCCAGTTCCCTGGGATCTCTGCAGAGCACAAGAGAATAAGCTCATGAGTGAGACACAAAAAAGTATAAAATATAAGTCTGATAAAATAACACATTTATTAGATTTATTCAGCAGCATCATTTCCCAGTTGCTTTTCCAATCAAAATACATTTCATCATAATTACAACAAGAGCATGGGGTACAAATATGAGAACTCAGATATAGGACAATCAGTGGAAGATGTTTCATTCATTATACATTTGTTAAATTTGCAGTATATAGGCATGGTTACCTAAGGGAAGGTGACAGGAAATGTTAAATTATACATTCTTTCAATGGCCCAAGATTTTTATTAGATGGTTCTTGTTATGTAAACTAGACTGTGTTATTACATAGAAAAACTAAGCTATCCAGTACATTCTAGTCCAGATACATAGATTCAACCAAAGGATCTAATAATGACTATTCCTAAAAACTGTTTCCCTTTCTATTCATATCCACTTCAGGAAATAAATAGTCAATGATAATGAAATTTGTACAAACCCCGAAACCAAAGTTTGAGTTCTGATTTGCTAGGACTTTTTGTAAGATACTTGATGAAAAGGCAGATAATTAAGCATTTCCCTGCTATAGCATTTCAGTCCCTAGGAAAGACTGCTTGAGGTGCCAGTCAAGAGAGTGACCTGTTGTTCTGTATATCATCATCGGAATAAAATATCGTCAGATGAAACACAAGGCATCATATAGTGTAACACCAGCATCTAATGATATAGAATCTTCTTATAGACACAGTAAATAGAAATGTTTAATTGGCAGTTCAGGAGAGAACCCACAGAGAGGGGGAGAGCATATGTATTCTATTTTGACAACATAAAAATGTACAATGGCTATTTAGGTTGTCAGTCTTCGAACTAAAATATACTAAATTATTTTCCTATCTTCTGCATAAACTGAAGGGTCTGTAGTCATCCTTTACATATTGGGGTGTGTGTGTGTGTGTGTGTGTGTGTGTGTGAGAGAGAGAGAGAGTGCACGCATGCACAGAGCCCTCTTTTAATATGAAAGAATTTGGACTTTAACAATGCACAGTAATTTGGTGCTGGTGTATACAAATGGACCTTATAGAATAGTCCAATTTCCTTTTCCTGAATACATCTGAAGATGAGAATATGGTGCCCTTTCTCTGAAATGGACAAGGCCTTTAAATTACCTTGATTTTTATCCCTCCATCAAAATAATTTTCCTCTAGAGATGCAATAATCAATTCAGCAGACATTTTTATTAGCAATATCAAAGACATGATAATCTTTCCAAAATTTACAAATATACAAATATATTTATAACATTACTTTCAGACAGCTTCAGTGCAAAGATATACATATAGTACATTGTGATAATTCTTCATAAAAATATGAGTTGGCATAAGTAAAAAAGAAACACAAGGCATAGTTTCAACAGACATCTCCAACTATAGGCAAGATATTATATACGTATATATTTTTATAAAGTACTGAACGTTAACCTTTTTCCATCTGTTCATAAAAAATATATGTGCAAAAAGTGTATTTCTAATTATTCCCTAAAATCAGTGGCACTAGTTATACCTCAGAGTCCTCTTTAACGAGGTTAGCGGTATCTTTAAATGTATCTTCAGTTGCTATGTAAGCTGGAGTTGGGTCTTTTCTTTGCATGATGTCAGCAGGAAGTGAGGGAGAGGGGGGTGGCACAGCAGCAGTAACTTCCTGTTGCTCTTTCTCCATCTATAAGAATAATTTAAGAATTATTGACCTTTATTCATCTCCAACTGCCTCTCGGACATCTCAAACTAGATCTTCAACATATACTTAAACTCAATATGTCCAACATGTCCAAAACTGAACTCCCCCTAACTCCTACCTTCCCTATTATTGTAGAGGGCACTATCATCTTCCCAGTCTTTCAGAGTCACAACCTAGATATCTTCCTTGACTCCTCACTATCTCTTACCCCCGATGCTCAATCTGTTGCCAAGGCCTGTTGATTTCCCTGTTGCAACATCTTTTAAATACACGCTCTCCTCTCCTCTGACATGGCCACCTCTCTGGTGCAGGCTCTCATCACCTCATGCCTGGATTACTGCAATAGACTGGTGGGTCAGCTTGCCTCAAGTCTCTCCGTAGTCTAATTTGTCCTCCAGTTAGCCACCTGATTGATTTTCCTAAAGCACAGGTCCAACAATACTAAACTTCTAGTCAATAAACTCCACTGGCATCCTATTGCCTCCAGGATCAAATATGAAATGCTCTATTAGGCGCTCAAAGCCCTTCATAACCTAGCCTCCTCCTACTTTTTCTGTCTTCTTATATCTCACTCACTGACACATACTCTTCAATCCACTGATACCAGCCTTCTGGCTGGTCCATGAGCAAGAAACTCCATCTCTTGGCTTGGGCATTTTTTTTTTCTGAATGTCCCTCATGCCTGGAGTGTTCTCCCTCATCTATTGTCTTCATTTAAGTCCTAAATTAAATCCCATCTTATACAGTAACCATTTCCCAACCCCTCTTAATCCTCTCTTAATTATTTCTTATTTCTCCTTCTTTTGTTAGTGTTTGTCTTTCATTTTCGAAGAAGACCAAAAACAAACAAAAAGAACAAAGGTCAGGGTGATGTCCTGACTTGTGTGTGAATTGGAAGCTTGTTTGTACATATGAGATGGCCCCCATGTCAGGTATCCCCTATAGTCCCACCCCCCACTCCACTGCTTCCCAGCTTCCTTTTGTGTGTTATCTTCCTATGTTAGATTGTGAGCACCTTGAGGGCAGGGACTGTGTTTTGCCTCTTTTTGTATGCTCACCACTTAAGCACAGGGCCTGGAACACAGTAGATGGTTAATAAATAGCTTTTGACTGACTGATTTCTCATGTGTAACTGGAAGGACAAATGAATGTGTGGGAAGGAAAAAAAATCTGGGTGAGTAGAGTCAGATTTTGGTATTGGTTTAAAAAAGGAGGAGGAGGAGGAGGAGGAAGAACAAGAATATATATGTCTGACTTGGCAAAGTAATTTGGGCCTAAAGGAAAAAAATCCCAAATTAAGGAAATATTTTACCTCTGCATAGATTGGATTTTCGAAGTTTGTACTTTGCTTCAATTTTCGTTTGAAGAAATTCCATTTTGACTCCTAGAGGAAGAGAGAAAGGTTGAAAGGGGGGAAAAATAAATTTTAATAATGAGGTTTTAGAGACTTACCAGATGTGTGACCCTGGGCAAGTCACTTCACCTACATCTCCCTCAGTTTCCCCATATGTAAAGTGAGTATAATAGTAGCACCTACCTCCCATAGTTGTTGTGAGGATAAAACAAGATAATATTTTAAAAGTGCTTAGCACAGTGCCTGGCACATAGCTATTATCGTTTATCTGGGAGTTACCAAGAACAATTAAAGAACAAGTCCAAGCCCTACTCCCCACCCCCGAGCTCCCTTGTAGCCCTAAATCTCTGATCCAGATTTTACATGAAAGCAAATGGAAGAAATTGGATTATGATATCATTTCCTGCAACGATCTTCCTGCTTTTTAGCTGACTTTCCACATAATCTCTTGTCATAGCATAGTTACTTCCCAAACAGTGTTTAAAAGGCATGGAAGCCCAGAGATTAACACTAAACAATAAAAAGATCCTTAACCTACCTACCTGGAAGTCACCATGGCAAAGCTGGGGATATGGTAACTCATGTTCTAGTACCACAGTTCAGGTGCTTTGCATACTGTCTCTTAATGCCTTTGCTCACAGACTCCATGTTTTTCTTGCTGCTCATTGCATCTTGCCAGAAAGCATGGAAGTAGGGTCAGCCTACTCCAGATGGCATCTAGACTACATGTTTTATGCTTTCCAAGGGCAAGCGATAGAGTGATGGAACCTTTGTGTCCCTAAGAAATTTACCAAGTAGCCTAGGAATTTCATAATTTGCC
>JAQQSZ010018747.1:0-10513 GCA_028646595.1 Phalanger gymnotis | reverse complement strand
CCGCACAGCTCCTCCCGGTCGATCCGAGAATTCACAAACAAAATGCCATTCTGCACATTTACCTCCAAGTAGTCCCTGCTGCCCTTGGACACCACCCGGAACAGCCTCGACACCAGCTCCCCGACCTCCAGACCCAGGTCCTGCGCGATTCGTCCCACAAACGTACCGTGTTTCGCTTCTTCCATCAGCGAGTAATGGACCTGGCCGCTCCCCATCTCCCAGGACGCGTGGAGCAGAAATAAGAATAGCAACTGCTGAGCTCCTAAGACGCCTCCCCAGGAAAACAGCATCGCAAACACTCTTCCCTTTGTTCCGAAGAGTAGCTCAAATATTGGAATGAGGGTAAATATGGGTGTCCGTTTCTTCAGTCTTATTCTCCAGCGTCCGCCATTGCTTTGCATCATTCAACCACGAAACGGAGCCTGTTTCTAAGACCCAGAGTTTTTAGCTGTATTCTGTGGTCGACAGCGACATCATGTGGCTCCAAAGCGTAAGTCATATATTTTCTTTATGGTGTAAAAAAGCAGTTCATATATTGTCCAACATTTAATGTTTCATAGCCTCTTTTTTTTCACTTTTTGAGTTTTGCGAGTTCCTGCAGCAAAGAGCTGTAGTGTTCTCCATCGAAAAAAGGATACTTGTATTGTGACTGCTTCTGCTTCTTAACTATGAAGTTAAGTGCTTTGGGTTTTTTATGTCTTTAAATTGATTTTAAATAGTAAGAAAGAAGTTAATGTAGTAAGGAAAGAAAATGATCTTAGTACTTCCTGTTGTAGAGGAAGAAATTTTGCATGTTTTGGAACACTAAACAGGAACTCTGGTATCCATGAGAAAAGTACTGGATGGGATGGATAGTCAAGAGTCAGAAAGCTTGGGTCTGATTCCCGAAGGCTACTTACTGTAGTCTTGGGCAAATCACTTACCCTCTCAGAGTCAGTTTCTTCACATACAAAACGGAGACATTTTTCTAGTTGGGCAAAGAAATCACTCGTAAACCTTAAGGTACTATAAGAATGTGAATAACATAATCTTTTTTTTTTGAATAACATAATCTTGCATTGTAGAATATTTATGATGCATTTTAATTGTCAATAAATATTTAGTGCCACTTTGTGCCAGGCACTATGCCAGGATACAAAGAAAGAGAAAACACAACCCCTATTCTCAAGGAGCACACAGCCTATTGGAGGAGACAACATGCCAACAACTACTTGTGAACAGTTTATATTCAAGATAAATTGGAAATAATCAACAAAAGGAAGGCACTAGAATTAAGGAACATTTGGAAAGGTTTCTTACAGAAGTTGAGATTTTTAAGTAGAACCTATAGAAAGCTAGTTAGAGTAGTTAAGAGGTGGAAATGAGTAGGGAGAACATTCCACAGTTGTAAGACAACCAGAAAAATTGCCCAGAGCCAAGAAATGGAGTGCCTTGCTTGAGGATTAGCAAGAAGGCTAAGGTCACTGGATTACAGAGTATTTAGGTGGGAAGGAGGCCAAAGGGTTATGTAAGGTGTGAGATGACTAGAAAAGGGGCAACTTACTAAGAGCTTTGTATGCTAAACAGAGACTTTTATATTCAATTCTGGAGGTAATAGTGAACAACTGGAGTTCCCCTCTAAGGTGGCATGGTCAGACCTACACTTAAGGAAGTTCACTTTTCCAGCTGAGTGGAGGATGAGTAGAAAATCTTGTACCAGCAAGGCCTATCGAGTAGACTATTGCAGTTGAACAGGGATGAAGTGATGAGGGCCTGCTCGTTTCATGTAATCTCCTAAGAAATTTTAGAGCTTTTCCCCTTCTTTTTAAATTCTGCCCCCCACCCTTATTCCTTGTAAGGAAAGAAGAAAAACATAATTATAGAGGAATTAGATTTAGCGACTCCTGCTTCTATGACTGCCAATCTTAATGAATAATATTTTTGATATAATGCCATGAGAATAAATGCATACTGCAGATTCTGAGTCTCATAGGTTCATATTTAGTATTTTCATAAAATTAAAAGTTGCCAAACATATTGACAGTTGATGATGAAAAACCCTATCCTCAGTATTATTTAGCATCAATATTTCTTCTATCCAAATAAGGAACTTCAAGGAACTAGAGAGACCTGGGAAAATTTGAGAGATATGCAACACATGAGAAAGGGAAATAACAATCCTGACCAATCATTAGGTGCTTATTAACAGTCTAGCATATGTTCAGCACAAAAAGAAATGAGCCTGATCTAGCAAAATGGCCAATATCCCTTGACCATCATGGAGAAAACATATGAATTAATTCTAAGAAGAGAAAGAGAGAAGTTAGGTATCAACTTAGATGTAACTATTTAAACAAAAAATTTTTCTTAAAAGCAATAAGATTTTCTATTTTTCTAAAAATTATATTACTAAAAATCTTCATATGAAATTTGTCTATTCTGACCAATAAAATTACTCTTCAAAAATTTAAGTGATAGGAAGATATTTTTTGCCCTTTGATTAAATTTACACAGGACAAAAAAATGATTGCCATTACAGCCAAAACTAAGAGCACACAATGAATGAGAAGAAATATGTTACTGGATTCAAACTGGCTGAAGTGAAATAGCTAATATCATTTTTAAAAGAACAATTAGGAGATGTATCAAAGCCAAATCTGAAGTTCGAGGTCTGCAGAAGAAAGGTACACATGACAGTGTAGTGTTGGAAATTTGATACTAAAAAATCTAAAGTTCAGAAGAGATGAAAGAACATGATTTCAATAATGCCCAAGGATAGGTGACAGCCAAGAAATAGATTCTGCAAACAGTAGTTTATCCAGGTAAATTATTGATTTTTGCCCTTCATATTTTCATAGAAGGGGCCAATCACTACACTAACAAATCCACTTTTATCAACTTTTTTTTTTAAACACCTGCTATCCAAAAAGCACTGTATGCAATAATGGAGAGATGTAAAGCTTAGACCAGACATTATCCCTGTGTATTTAGGTGATTGCTTTAACACACAGACAAGGAAGATACATTTTAAAGTACATTTTGGAGATAGCAAAACAAATTGTTATTGGAGACCAGAAGGGAAAGATGGAGACTTACATATGGAAAAAAGTGAAGGCTTCTTGACTGAGGCAAGTTTTGCTCAAGAATATCAAGGGAACCATTGGGGAAGGGAGGCGTGAAGGAAGGCAACCTAGCAGCATCAGATTTCAAACTATATCGCAAAGTGGTAATCATCAAAACGGTGTGGTACTGGCTAATAAATAGTGTGGTAGATCAGGGGAATAGATTAGGCACACAATATACAGTAGTAAATTACTACGGTAATCCAGTATTTCATAACCCAAAGATCCAAGCTTTGGGGACAAGAATTCACTATTTGACAAAAATTGCTGGGAAACATGGAAAGCAGTTTTGGCAGAAACTAGGCATAAACCAATGTCTCAAACCATATACCAAGATAAGGTCAAAATAAGTATATTATTTAGACAGAAAGGAGGATATCAAAAGCAAATTATCAGAGCATGGAAAATTTTTATCTGTCAGATCTATGGATAAAGGAACAATTTATGACCATAAAATTGATAATTATGATCATACGAAATTAAGCAATTTTTACACAAAACCAATGCAGCCAAAATTAGAAGAAAAGAAACGATTTTCTCTGATAAAGGCCTCATTTCTCAAATACATAACTGAGTCAAATTTATAAAAATGAGCCATTTTCCAATTGATAAATTGTCAAAGGATATGAACAGGTAGTCATCAGAAGAAATCAAAGCTATCAAGAGTCAAATGACAAAATGCCTTAAATCATTATTGATTTGAGAAATGCAAATTAAATTAATGCTGAAGCACCACCTCACACATATCAGACTGGCTAATATGGCTGAAAAGGAAAATGACAAATGCTGGAGGGGATATGGAAAAATTTGTACACTAATGCACTACTGGTGGAGTTGTGAACTGGTCCGATCATTCTGGGGAAAATTTTGGCACTATGACTAAAGGGCTATAAACTTTTCATATGCTTTCACCCAGATATCACAAAGAGATTAAAGAAAAAAGGAAAAGACCTATATATACAAAAACATTTATAGAAGCTCTTTCTGCAGTGGCAAAGAATTAAAAATTGAAGGAGTGTACATGGGGGTATGGTTGAACAAGTTGTGGTATATGATTGTGATAGAATACTATTGTGTTATAAGAAATTATGAAGAGGATAGTTTCAGAAAAAAAACAGGAAAATGTATGTGAATTGACACAGAGTAAAATGAGCAAAACCAGGAGATAATTGTATACAGTAACAGCAATATCATAATGGTGATCAACTGTGAAAGTCTTAGCTACCTTGATCAGTACAATGATCCAACACAATTCTAAAGGACTAATGATGAAAAATACTATCCACCTCCAGAGAGAGAACTAGTGAACTCTGGGGACAAATTGAAAGTATAATTTTTCACTTTCTTTATTTTTCATCCCTTTTTTTTGCAACATTGCTAATGTAGAAATATGTTTTGCATGATTTCACATGTATAATTTATATCACACTGCTTCCCTTTTCAGTGGGTGGTAGCAGGGCCACAGAGAGGGATAGAATTTTGAATTCAAAATTATATATTAGAAAAGTTAAAATAAATATTGTTTTTATAAAGAAAAGAAAGAAAGAGATGGATTTTGATTGGGTTTCGATTCAACAGCCGAATAGGGGAAGGGAAGATATTCCAGAGGTTATGCAATAAGAAACCAAACACAATAAGACTAAAAAAAAATCTGAAGGAATGCTTGGAGGACAAAGTATTCTGTCTTGCTAAAGAGCAATGTGTAGAGAGAAGTAACATGACATAAGTATTAACTGTTAAAAAACTACTGGCTTTCAGAGGACCTTGAATGACAGTTAAATAAGTTGGAACTCTATAGGGGAAAAATAGAGCCACTAAAGATCCGGGGAACGGCCTGGAAAATCCTACCTATGCATATGGAAGATTCGTCAAGTAGATTCCGGAAAAGATACATTGACAAAAATCTCCAGTGGCAAGAATTCTCTATTAATCTTTGTTCCATTCAAAGTGATCATACTTTGCACACATATGCACAATTAATTTTAAAATATTCCAACACTGAAAATGAAATTTAATGTTAGTAAAATTAGATGTTAAAACAATATGAGATGTCTCTATTTTTAAAAAAGGAATTTAGGTATATGAGATAATTTTCTAAATATCCGAATCAACATAAAAGATATTCTCAAAGGTAGAAATTCACACTTACTTTCCCCAAGTTCTGCGTGTGCTCTGCCTGTTCTCTGTCTTGAGAACTTGGACACAGTGGAAGGTTTGGGTTGAAGGCCATGATGTCGTTCTTGGCAGCGCCCTCCCCAGAGCAAATCTGTCGTTGCTGATGGGAATAACCCCCACTCCCTACAGTGTTTGAACACACCGAAGTGGACTTTCCAGGCCCATGTGGGGGCGAGGAGCACCGAAGTGCCACATATAGCAACAGACTCAACACCAACAGGCTTGACGCCGAGCAGATGGCAATGATCAGATAGACATTCACATCCACCAGGGCCTTCTGCCCTACGCCAGTCTTTCCTACGTCCCCATAAGCCAGAGAAGAACCTTTAAACTCTCTCCCGATCTCTACAAGTGACACAGTCACGGTTGCAGTGACCTTCAACGTTGGCTCTCCATGATCTTTCACCAACACAAGGATTGTCTGCCTCGGTCCATCCAAATCATGCAGGGCCCGAGTAGTACTGATTTCTCCAGTATACAGACCTACTCGGAAAGGGCTGTGTCCAGTGCCCACCTCCGAGAGCTGCTCATAACACAGCCAAGCATTGTACCCTGAATCAGCATCCACAGCCCGGATCTTCGCCACCACGTGGCCTGCAGGTACTGACTGTGGCACCAGTTCAGTCACCGCACTAATGCCAGCGTGAGGCGGCAGCACAACCGGTGCGTTGTCGTTCTCGTCCTGCACAAACACCTGCAAGCTCACATTGCTGTTCAGTGGAGGGGAGCCCGCATCGCGGGCGCTCACCTGGAATTGCAGCAGCTCCATCTCCTCGTGATCCAAGGGCTGCAAGGCGTACACTTTACCGCTCTCCGAGTGCACAGACACATAGCTCGACAGAGGACGCCCCCCCAGCAGCCTCTCCACTAGAGAGTAAGAAACTAGTGCATTCTCCTGATCATCAGGGTCCGATGCGGACACTGTGAAGATGTGACTGCCTGGCGGGTTGTTCTCTTTCACGAACAAGGTGTACAAAGAGTGCTCGAAGGCAGGAGCGTTATCGTTAACGTCAGCGATACCCACAGTCACCCTGGTAGTGGCCCAAAGCGCAGGAGAACCGCCATCCCTCGCTGTCACCACCAATTCATAGGCCTGCATGCTCTCGCGGTCCACGGCGCTCTCCAGCACCAGCGAGTAGTAATTCCTGAAAGTGGACACCAACGTGAAGGGCGAGGGGGGCGACATCGAGCAAGTGACCTGTCCATTGGCTCCAGAGTCACGGTCGGACACACTAATGAGGGCGATAACTGTGCCTGGAGGAGCATCTTCTCTGACAGGAATTGACAGCGATGTCACCGCCAGTTCCGGGGGATTATCATTGGTGTCCAGGACGTCCACTCGGATAGTACAATGTCCAACCATGGGCAGGTTGCCTTTATCTGTTGCATCAACTCGAAATTTAAATGAATTTATTTGTTCGAAGTCCAATTCTCTTTGGATTGTAATTTCTCCTGTATCTGGATTTATATGAAATTTATCTTTAATCACAGGTGGAGCAAGACTATTGAGAGAGTATAAAATCTCCCGATTGGTGCCCTCGTCCGCATCGGAGGCATTCAGTCTGATCACTAATGTCCCACTGGTTGCATTTTCTAATATCTTCACTTCGTATTCTGATCGCTCAAAAGTGGGGGCGTTATCATTCACATCCAGGACTGCGATGAGCAGCTGCACTGTGCCTGTGAGTTCAGGTTTGCCCCCATCTGTGGCTGTCAGTATTAAGTGATGTTCAGGAACTTCCTCTCTGTCTAGCGTTTTTTTCAGCACTAGCTCAACCAATTTGTCTTGATCATTCTTTGATTTTACATCTAAAATGAAGTGATCATTGATGCTGAGTGAGTACGTAAGCAAGGCGTTACTCCCAATATCTGGGTCAGAAGCACCCTCTAGTGGAAACCTGGAGTCTGACAACCTGGATTCGGGAATAAACAGCTTTTGTTCGTTCTCTGGGAACAAGGGCGGGTTGTCATTAATGTCTTTGATTTCCACCTCTACATGGAAAACCTGCAGCGGTTTGTCCACGATCACCTCCAGGTGGATGCTACAAACAGGACTGAGGCCGCACAGCTCCTCCCGGTCGATCCGAGAATTCACAAACAAAATGCCATTCTGCATATTTACCTCCAGGTATTTCCTGCGGCCCTTGGACACCACCCGAAACAAACGCGACACTAATTCCCCAACCTCCAGATCCAAGTCCTGAGCGATTCGCCCCACGAACGTACCGTCTTTCGCTTCCTCGGGCACCGAATAACTGACATGGTCGCTCCCCGCCCCGAAGGCTGTATAGAGCATAAATGAAACCAATAGTTGCCGGCTTCCCAGTCTGCCTACCCAAGAAAAAAACATCGCAAATTCTCCTTGGAATTGTTCTAATCAATGAATCATCTTTAGAGAGTAAAGGTAAATATTGCTCTCTGATTCTTTCAAACCCATTCTACTACATCCGCCATCATTCAGCATCACCGACTGAATAGATGTATTTAATGTGGGGTTTGGCCTTTTGTGGGGAGATCATTTCGTGGTACGCAGCGACATCATGTGGCCGATACTAAATGGTACACAGACTCAGTTCAGTAATTTCCATTATGGTATTTACAGTAGACAATATCTGTAATCTAGTTCCCAATATTTCAGCTTCTATTGAAGCGTAAGACCATTATTCTCACGATTTCAGAAAGCAATATTATCCTCTTCAATGTTTTCTATTACCTATGTAGAAGTAATGGAGTCTTTGTTCACTAGGAAAAATTCAAATCCGCAACTATTTAAGTCATTATGTGTAAAGGACTGTGCTATACTGATGTAATACCAGAACAGGTGATTAAGCAGACTATCCACTGAAAGAGCTTAAACAATAAGAGATCTCCAACGTATATGGCACACGGTACACTATGGTAGGGAAGTACCGGCAGCTAGGTGGCACAGTGAGTACAACACCGGCCTTGGAGTCAGGATGACCTGAACTCAAATTCGACCTCAAACAATTGACACATTTGCTAGTTGTGTGACCTTGGGCAAATCACATCACCCCAATTGCTCTGACTTCCCTCCTCCAAAAATTATTGTAGGGAAGTAGGAATGATCCAAAGTGTCTAAGCAATGTGAGGACAAAGAGAAAACATCTTTTCACCTTTCTCTTTACAGTTTTAAAGATATTGATAATAAATGATTTGCAATCAGTAAGAATTATGAATTTAGTCATTTAAAAGTGTATAAATGTGTTTGTCTCAGAACACTTGGGAAAAGTAGGGGAGGAAAGAAGCAGTGCTGAAGGAAATATCCTAAGTTTTTGATTTTCTAGACTCACTGAACCCTATTGTCTTTCTTTTGGTAATATTCCTATGGGTGCAATTATCTAAACACATTTGACTTCCAAATCTACAATCCAACTATAATGACTGCTGAGTTCCAGCCTTACATTTTCAAGTGACTGTTGAATGTCTTCCATTTGTAGTTTTGGCAGAATATGAAGAACAACCTAAAAACCTTTTACTCTATCATGGATGGAAAAGAAGGATCAAAGAAGGGATTATAGTATTTCTCACAACAGATTTGACAGTGATAACACACAATTTCAGAAATGCAGAATTGATCAACCCTTACTTTCCTTCAGTTTTCTGTACCAACAAGAACCAGCTTTGGACTGGAAAAGACAGCATGAAAAGTGGGTAATAGGGAGTGAAAACTGAAGATAAGTAAGGAAATAATAAGAAACTGTCTAAATGCAAATGATCAGTTCAAGTCACCTGGCTTTTGTGAACTGAATCTCATGCTATTGAAAGAATTGACAATTTCAATTATGGAGTTACTTGCAGTGGTCTTTGAAAGATCATAACGAATGAGAGATATGTCAAGAACTGGAGAGTGTTACCCTGATTTCTTTAAAAATGGCATTAGAATGAAGTCTTCAAAATACAAACTGGTGAACATGACTTCAATGCCTGGTAAGGATTTAGAATCCATGATTAAGGAAATGGTTAGTCTGTATCTAGAAATGAATGTGTCAATTGCTTATAGCCATCATGATTTACAGACTAATTCATATCCATTTTTGACAAGGTTATTAGACTTTAAAATAGGATAATTGGATAGACATAGCTTGACTAGATTACTGTAAAGCATTAAACAAAATTTCTCATGCTATCCCAATTGACAAGAGGAAGTAATGTGGGCAAGTCAATAGTACAGTTGGGTAAATTCAGAATTGGATCCATGATTAGATGCCAACAATAATCATGAATGCCTTGGTGTCCATTTGGACTTATGTCTGTTGGGGAGCTTCAGTGATCTGTTCTTGATTCTATTTAACACTTTCATCATTCATCATTCTATTTAACACTATTCAACACTTTTGACTAAGATGGCATGCTTATCAGATTTTCAGAAGATGTAAATCTGCATTTTACGAAAATTTATAGCTCCAAGCAGATGTCTACAGATTAGGAAAATAGACTGAATTAGTTAGATGACATTTAATAGAGCTTGCTAAACAATCCTACATTTGTATTTTTAAAATGAGCTTTACAAAGATAAAAAGATATCAGCAACAATTTTCATGAACAAGATCTGGAAGTTCTGTTCAAATTTGAAGAGATGAGTCAACAATGCAATATGAGAGTGAATAAAGCTAAATAAATTACAAGCTGCATTAAGAAAATTAGTGTCAATAACACTGAAATGAAGGTATATACTCTTCTATTTGATTAGAGAACATATGCAATTTAGTGTTCAGCTCCTGGTCATGTTTTAGGAAGCATGCCAATAAACCAGAGAGCATCTAGAGGAAGGTAACCACCATTGGTAATAGACTGGAGACTGCAACTTAAAGATTGTTTTAATGAACTAAGAATGAAGAGAAGAGAAAAATTAAGGAAAAAAAACACAAAAGCTATCTAAGTATCTGAAGGATTTTTATGGTGGAAAGGGATCAGATTTCTTGGCCTCAGAGGACTCTGCAATTTAAAGGTTGGTTTAATGAACTAAGAAAGAAGAGAAGAGAAAACTTAAGGAAAATGCATGAAAGCTATCTTTAAGTATTTGAAGAACTTTCATGGTGAAAAGATTTCTTGGTTTCACAGGCAGTCCCAGAAATAGAAGCAATAGGTGGACATTTCTGAAAGGAATATTTATACTTTTTTATAATGAAAACCTTCCTAAAAATTCCAGTTATACAAAAATATATTTTCTGAGGAGGTAATGGGTTACCCTCCACTCAAGATATGAAAGTGAAGGG
>JAQQSZ010018746.1:0-10513 GCA_028646595.1 Phalanger gymnotis | reverse complement strand
TAAAGGTTAAAGGCTGGAGTAAAATATATTGCACCTCAGCTAAAGTAAAAAAAGTAGGTGTAGCAATCCTAATATCACACAAAGCAAAAGTAAAGATAGATTCAATTAAAAGAGATAAGGAAGGACACTATATCCTGGTAAAAGGCACTATAAATGATGAGCAATATCATTGTTTAACATGAATGCACCAAGTGGCATGGCATACAAATTCTTAGAGGAGAGGTTAAGGGAGTTACAGGAAGAAGTAGATAGCAAAACTATAATATTGGGAGACCTCAACCTTCCCCTTTCTGAACTTGATAAATCTAATCTCAAAATAAATAAGAAAGAAGTTAAGGAAGTGAAGAGAATTTTAGAAAAGGCAGATATGATAGATCTCTGGAGAAAATTAAATGGGAATAAAAAGGAATGTACTTTCTTCTCAGTGGTACATGGCATATACTCAAAAATTGACCATGTACTAGGGCATAAAAATCTCACAATCCAGTGCAGAAAGGCAGAAGTAGTCAAAGCATACTTTTCAGCTCATGATGCAATAAAAATTATTTGTAGCAAAGAACCATGGAAAAAGAAGCTAAAAACTAATTGAAAACTAAATAATCTAATTCTAAAGAATGAGTGGGCCAAAGAACAAATCAGAGAAACAATTAAAAACTTCATTCAAGAGAATGACAATAATGAGACAACATACCAAAACTTATGGGATGCAGCAAAAGCAGTTCTTAGTGGAAGTTTTAAAAGATGCTGATACCAATGGGGAAAAGGGACACATTATTTATACTTTGCTGCATTCTCTAAGCAACAGAAAAGAACAGGTGAAAAAAATGACCTCTCCATAGAGGTAGCTAATTTTTAGAAGTCGTCTTCATCCACTAATGCCATGTAGTTCCATTAGGCTGATGGACAAACTTCTTCAAATTGATCTAGTCTGACTAACAATAGCCTAATTCTATTATATTATCAGATTATCGGGAAATTTCTTGATATCCTCTCGTTATATTGTTTAGGAAAATTCCTAAATACTTCCTTTATACGTGTTTCTACAAAATCATTGTTTTTGTCATTTCTTAAGGCACAATGATATGTCATTATAGTTATATAGGGATAGGGACTGGAACTGTGATTTCATTGGTGTGGGGACCTCATATCTGAGCAAATTTTTATTTTTAATGCAAGTCAGCATATTCTTTAAAACTTTTGGTCTTAGAAAATTATCTAGAACACTGAGAGATTAAGTGCCCTGCACACAGCCAGTATGCTTCAGAGGTCAGACTAAAATCTAGGTTTTACTTCCTGTTTCCAAGGTCAGATCTCTAGCCAGCACAGCACACCATCTGTCACATACCATAGTGTTTTTTTCCCAGTTATTCTCCACCTTATTGGCATCCACTTCTTTTTTCTAATCATTTGCTACCCAAAAGAGTACTGTTGTGAATATTTTAGCACATATTGAACCTTTTCCCCTTGTATTTCAATTCCTTGGGGTTATAAATCCATTACTGGTATCACTGAGTCAAAAGGATGATGACAATTTAACCACTTTTCTTGCATCATTCCAACTTGTTACCCTACTCTCTTTAATTGCAAAATCACAACCCAGCCATTCTTTCTTCTTCTGTGACTCATTCATTTCCTTCATGGTTAACAGGAATGGTAGAAGGTGAATTGAATCCAACTTTCTGAGGACTGTCCTTTGGGTATCCATTAATGCTAGTTGGTTTCTGAGGTTCTATGACTCTCTGTTTTTAATATTTTGTGGGTACCAATGTAGCAAGCTTACCATATGTCTGTTATTCATCCCTGTTTACACAGATGACCCGTCTCCTTTGCCAGCCATATATATTTTGGATGCTATCTTTAACATTGCTTTTTTGTATATAATTCATTTCATCATTGCTCTTTAGGCAACATACCATTTGATTCTTTGGGGATTCCATGAGTATAAGTCATATGGCATTATTGGAAAAAATATTGATGCAGATAAGATGAGTTGTTTTGTTTCAGAGAGAGGTTGGGGGTTATTAAAGTCCTGCAAGTTTCTTAAATACAATTTTTGCTTCATATGACAATAGTTGTAAAGCTAGAAGGGAGCTTTAATGTCATTCGATGATAGAATCTTAGATCTAGAGCTGGAAAGGACTTCATATGTCTTCTAATCTAACATCCTCATTTTAAAGATGAGCAAACAGAGACTCAGGTATTAAATAATTGTCCGAGATCATTCAGAGATAGTAACAGGATTCAGACCTAGTTCTTCTGACTCTAAATCTAGAAATCAAAATCAGTTTGCTTTTTTATTCTCAATTTGGGACCTTATTCATTGTCCATATATAATATCTGTCCAAAATACATATGCTAGTGAACCAGCTCTATGGGCTATTCATCCAACTACATATCATATTCGGGACAATAGATAATTTTCATCAACTTTATTTTTCCTACACGTATGGTCTAAGCTTTGTTGAAGGTATGGGTCTAGGAGGCTCTATATTTTCTTAACCTCGTTGAAACCATTGTAATGTCTTTCACTAACAGGAGGATTTGGAGGGCCTTAACACCTACAGGGAATCTTGTATTCTTTTTGACTCTTTGCTGAATGTTTTCCATGATAGTAGCAAACACATTTGGCCAGTACAATATCCTTGTTTCAGTTTGCAATTGATTAATTATCATGATTGTTGAACAAAGTTTTCCTCATTGTTGCACCTATCAAGGAATCAAGACATGGATAGGAGGGCAGCATTTGAAGGATGCGTTTTGCTCTGCTAATGAATTAAATGTTTTTCTTTATAGTCAACAAATAATAAACACTGAGGTCTTATATTCTTATGAACTTTTTTATTAATCTTCATGATTTAAAGTATACTGTAGAAAACTGCATATGAAAATCCTGTCAATTACCTTTTAATATTTTCATCAATGATGCCCACAATATATGTAGGAATACTCTGAAAGTGTTAATCTTTTTTTAACTGACACTTGAAGTGGATGGATTAGTAGTTGTTCATATCTTTAATCACCTCTTTTTGGTAGTGTTATTTTTCCTATTATTTGGATAGATGGAGAACTTTTTCTTTGATGCCCTCAAAATGGTGTCACCTTTAGCAGACTATGAATGCTTAGTCTCAACCAACAGAACTTCCCATCTCTTCTTCTTTAGTTCTTCTTCTCTTTCTTCATATTATACACTAGAGACTATGATGTTAGAATTCAAATATGATAGATCCACTGTCATTGAAGGAAAAATACTTTTTTTAATGGATGAGTATTTTCTGTATGTTTTCTATATTCTCAGGTTCATGCTTAATTGTTGTCAAAATTGTCTGTCTTCATTGGATTTAATTCCTACCTTTTTATGAATTTGATTTTTCTTCCATGACTTAAGTTTTAATTTTTTTACAAAGTCTAAAAATGACACATTCATGTCCCCAACTTTTATAATTTTGCTGTTTCCCCTTATAGTTCAATTAGCTTTTCCTTAAGTATTTACATACAATGACATTTGATACATGCATGTGAAGTATGGATATTATTTCACTCACTATCAGTCCTTTAGGTATAATGTGATTTTCCTGCTTATTTCTTTTGATGATGTGTATTTTTACTGTTGCCTTGTCTTAAATCATGATTGCCATTCAATTTTAGATTTGCCAGAAGCATATTTTTAATTCTCTATAAATCTTTCTGTTTCAAGTACATTTCTTCTGAACAACATATTGTTGGATCTTGTTTTCTAATCAATTTTCCTATCTTCTTCCACTTTATGGATGTCTTCTTCCCATTCATATTCATGTTTATGATTGCTAATTGTGTTGTATCATTTTAAAATTTTTTCTTTGTCCACCACCTTTTTCTATATAAAGGAAAAAAAAGCAGGAAGAAGAAAATAATTGGATTATTCAAAGCAGTAAATAGCTCCATAATTGAAGTTGTTACACTACTTTACCCCTTCTCTCTTTACCAAACTCAGACCCTAATCAGTAGTCCTTATACTTTATTTCTTTCCTTTTAATAACTCCTTTATAATCTGTCCTTCAAAGTTGAAATTTCTACTATTTTTTCACAAGTTTTGCCTTACTCTAGTCTCTGAATTGAATCTTCCTGTTTAATTTCCCTGTGTTCCTTGTGTGTTTCCTTGTTGAATTAACTATATTTCTACAAAAAAAAAAATTGTGCATCTAATCCTTCTTTGCCTGGGTCAGATAGTAATGAAGTTCATGGGATGCTTACCTTTCCTCCATATTCATATATTTTTCTGGCAGACCCCAATTATGAGAAATAGCAAGGTCCTTATCTTTTCTTCTCATTTATTCCATGTTGTTCTCCTTTCTCCCTTTTCTTTCATTTCTTGAAACCAACAAAACAGAACAGAAACTGATGTGAGTTCTGAATTTGTCTTTCTTTGCTCCCTCTGTGATCCTTGAAAACAGTGGGATTTGAAAAGGCATTAGTTTCCTTTCACTCTATTAGAATATAAGCACCTAATCTTTATTCAGCCCTTTCTAATTGTTCAAATGTATTTATTTTCCCAGGTTTCTCTTATATTCTTGGTTTGTGCTTTGAAGATTCACTCTAACTCTACATTTTCAAAAGAAATGTTTGAAAGCCTTCTGTTGTTTTATAGATCCATTTTCCCATTTAGGATTATGCTCAACTTTTCAGAATCAGATATTTTTCATCTTAGGCCATTTTTCTTTTATTTTTGGTATATCGTATTCCAAGATTTTCTCTCCTTTATGTAATTGGAAAATAATCTTGTATTATCTTGACAATGGATTCTTGGTACTTGAATTAGTTCCTAACAATTATTTTTAGTATTTTTTTCCATTGTCCTGGAAGCTCTAGATTTCTGCCATTATATTCTTGGGTGTTTTCAATTTTGATTTTTCCTCAGGCAGTCACTGGTAGATTCTTTTAATTTTTACTTTGTCTTCTGGTTCAATAAATCTAGGCAGTTTTTCATGCTTCCTTGAAATATAGTATCCTATTGTTGTTGCTTTTGCTTAGTTGTGATTTCTAAGAAGTCTAGTGATGACTAATTTATGTTTCTTTAACCTGTGTACCAGGTTTTTAAAATATGGTATTTGTCATTAATTTTAGTAGATACTATATCTAATTATGATTCAAACCCAGGTCCATGCACTTCTATTTTTAAAATTTTGTTGATATCTTTTGTTGTTTCAAGCCTTAATCACTGAATGGGCATTGCCTCCACCAAATTGAGAACTGTTAAAGACCTTAGCTTGAAAACACTGCATCCTGGGC
Source organism: Phalanger gymnotis (assembly GCA_028646595.1). NCBI lineage: Eukaryota > Metazoa > Chordata > Mammalia > Diprotodontia > Phalangeridae > Phalanger > Phalanger gymnotis. The sequence goes on along the minus strand of JAQQSZ010018746.1, from coordinate 5,248 downwards.
CATTTTCAGTTGCCCTGAATTATATCTGGCCATCAGACTCAGATGGCTCCAGAGGAGAAAGTGAGGCTAGTGACTTTGCACAGCCTTCTCTCACTTAAATCTAATTCATTTGCGTGTCATGGCATTACCTCCGTGATGTCACGGTCCTCTTCAAGAATGAAAGAGAAACAACAAATACCATTTACATTTGCATTTTTTCCACCTCTCAGAGAGCCATTCCTTCTAACCAGAATAAAAAAGATATAAAAATAATTCATCAAAGCACCTCTTCACAATGAAAAATTGGATCAATTGTAGTGTTCTATATCCATATTCCTCTACCCAGACAGAAGTATGTTATTGGTTTTTTTCCATTTATATTATTGAAGTCACTGTGTATATTATTTTACTTATTCTACTTATTTCACTTTGAATCTATCATGTAAGTCTTCCTATGCATCTTTGTATTCATAATATTCATCATTTCTTATAGCACAAGACTGAATCTTCTTCATATACCCCAACTTATTTAGACGTTCCACATTCCACATTCCACATTGAGACATTCCACAATTGGAAACATTTTGTTTCTAATTCTTTGTGATTACAAAAAGTGCTGCTCTAAATACTTTGGTGTATATGGAGCCTTTCTCTTTTTTCATTGATGTCTTTGGGGTATATGCTTAACAGGGAAAGCTCTGGATCAATGAGTATAGACATTTTAGTCACTTTAATAAGATAATTCCAAATTACATTCCAGAATGGTTAGAGCAATTCATACCTTCACCAACACAATTCATCCTTTAGCCATAGTTATGAGAAGTTTGATTCTCTTCAAAACGTTTTTATGATATGACCTTTGATATTTAGGTCATATATCTACTTTCCAGTTTATTATGGTATATGCTGTGCTTCCAACTTGCCACAACCAATATAACATTAACTATTTACTTCTCTTGTTATTTATGCCAATTGGCTGAACATAAGGTGAAACCTCAGAGTTGTTTTGATTTTCATTTCTAACATTTTTAGTGATTTGAGACATTCTTTTTCACTGTTAGTAGTTTATAATTCTTTGGAAAATCGTTCATATTCTTTGCCCATTTATCTATTGAAGAGTACCTTTTGATTTTCTTAAATGTTGCTATTAGTTGTCTATATACTTTGGATATAAGACCTTTATTAATGATATTTGATTCAAATATTTTCCCCAGTTGATTGCATCCCTTTTTATCCTAAGTGCATTGATTTTGTCTATTCAAAAGCAAAAGAGTGTTTACAGACTTCTTGTTGTCTTCTTCGACAATCTTGACTTAAAGAAGCTTACTGGTGTTTTCCCACTGATTTTATTGCTTATTGCTTCATCTGGTACCATTTAAAATCTTTGCAAGGGTTTTTCTTAGGAAAGCCAAGCTCAACTACAACCTTCTGTATTACCTCTTACTGCAAGTCTTTCCTCTATCACTGTAGTATTTTAATATCATACATAGTCTTCTGTTATCCTTGAAAGGATCTTAGAAAAAGTTTATATTTTTAACTAGTGTTGCTCTTTGCCGTCATATTCTTCTGCTGTCAATGGTTATCGATTGAGTGTTCCCTAGCTGAGCCAGATTCTAAGTTCTTTTGACCTTTTTATTTGTTACTTTACAATTACATTCATGAAGGAAATGATATTAGTGGATGACAGTATCTGTTCCTTTATCCATTACTCATTTTTTTCTGTTTTCTTGGCAAAGATACTGGAGTTATTTCCTTCTCCAGCTCATTTTACAGATGAGGAACTGAAGGAAACTGGGTTAAGTGACTTGCTCAGGGTCACACAATTAGTAAGTATCTGAATCTGGATTTGAGCTCATGAAGATGACTCTTCCTGATTCCAAGCCCAGTGCTCTATCCACTGTGCCACCTAGCTGCCTCAGACATACATACATATACACATACACATATACACAAACATACACATACACATATACATATACATACACACATATATTGTTTATATGTAGTTGTTTGCATGTGTGTGGATTGTCTTTAGCCTTTCCTTGTATCCCTGGTACTTAGAACATTACCTAGCACATAGTAGGTACTTAATAATTATTTGTTAACTGACTGACTCAAGGAGGAGTACATAATCATCTTTGTCTGAGACTGAAAAAAAAGTCAAGAGAACAAGGATTGAGAAAAAGGCCCTTGATTTGGAGATTGGGAATTGGGTAATTTTGTCTTCTCCATTGTCTCCTCTCTAATTAACAATCCCATGTCTTCTTTGACTTCCTCTTTCTCCCAAATAGTTAAAAAAGAAAAATCCATTTTTTTTTGTTTTTACCACTCTCTCCAGCTTGAATTCATCCTGAACTTTAATGCTTCTGAAAGTATTCTTGAAGGTTTATGCCACTGAATAATTAAGGCAATACAAAAAAATTAGCTGCTTTGCTCAGAAATTTAGTAGTTACCTATTATATACACAATAAAGTTAAGATATATTTCCCTAGCATTTTGGAAGCACATAATCCTATCATTACATTACTCTATGTTCCAGCCAAATTGGACTACTTTCCACTTCTCTAAAACATTCTGTTAATTCCTTAACTTTGTATATTTTCTTACAATATTTCCTATACTTCTTCCTTTTTGCCTATTCAATTCCTACCTCTCCTTCAGCGTACCTCATATGATAGTTCTTCCAGAAAACATCCCCCTCCTTTTTATACCCCCTCTTTCCACTCTTATAGAATGACATATTTTAGAGTTGCAAGGGATCTTAGGTATTATGTAATTCAAATACTATTTTGAAGAAGAGGACACTGAGTCTCAGAAACATTAAATGATTTATTCAAGGTGGTACAGGTTAGTAAATAGCAGAGCTGGTATTTTAATAGAGATTATCTTACTCTATCCAGTGTTCTTTGGTATAACCTGCCCGCTTGGGTCTCTTATAGTATTTTATTTTGCACTTCTGTAATGATTATAATCATTGCATTTATATCTTACCTCTCTATTATATTCTAAGTTCTATCTAGAAATGAATTGATTCTTATCTAAATTTGTATCTCCCCCAGTGCCTAGTAATGGGTTCTGCACATAGTAGTTCCATATTAAGTGTTTATTGAATTCAATGTATAGGAGATACCAGTGGAACAGACCAATTGGCATCTGTATGAAAGTATCTAGAATGGTGGGGACTCAGTAAAGAAGCACTAAGGAATGAGAATCTATTTGTGACAGAATTTGAATTTTCAGGAAGAAATAGTCATTATTTGAAGAGATAATGGAGTTGTGAAAGAATTCGACCATCTTGCATGAGAGTTTGCAACTGTGTGATAAAACAATCACTAAAATAGTTATACTCTTTGATTTAATGATTCTATTTCTGGGTTTTGCCTCAAGGAGGTCAGTGACAGAAATAAATGCCCCCATGTGTATCAAAATAGTTGTGGTAATATTATTTGCAGAAACAAAAAGTTAGAAACAAAATATATTTATTTCAGTTGATGAATAGTAGAATAAATTATAGTATATTGATTTAATAGAATATATGTACTATAAACAATGATAAGAAAGGAAGCATGGTATACTAAATAGAAAGCTAACCCTAAGACAGAACAACCTGACTTCAAGTCTCATCTCTGAGTTGTATTGGCAGTAACCCTAGGCACATACATCATTAATCTTTCGGTTTTTATGCAGCTCTCTAAGAACATCTTCTTTCTTTCCTTCCTTCCTTCCTTCCTTCCTTCCTTCCTTCCTTCCTTCCTTCCTTCCTTCCTTCCTTCCTTCCTTCCTTCCTTCCTTCCTTCCTTCCTTCCTTCCTTCCTTCCTTCCTTTCTTCCTTCCTTTCTTCTTTCCTTCTCTCCTCTCCTATCCATATAGGGAATCATACCCTTACCTGTGGGTCCTTTGCCCAAAGAAATACCAATATTGATTGCTGAAACTTTGTAATATATCTTGAGGTTTACAAGCTAGATTTCTTTTTTAAGGATGATGCCTTAAACCTAAGTCACTCTCTCACTGATTGACCAGCAATAGTTCCCAGCCCAAGCCTACCTGGGCTTTGATGGCTCAGAGTCAGTATAAATAGAAATTGTTTCCATTTTGGCCAGATTTATATATTTTTTTCTTTGACTAGGTAGAAGAGGCTAATTTTGCCTCTTTCCTAGCCTTAATTACTGAATGGGTATTGCCTTAGACAAACTGAGACCTGAGAAAGACCTCAGCTTAAAAAGCCAAGGTCTCACAGTGCATCAGGGGCCATCTCCAGTCATCCTGATTTATATCTTGGCACTGCACCCAGATGCCTCTGAAGGAGAGAGTGAGGCTGTTGACTTTACACAGCTCTGTCTCACTTAAATCCAATTTACTTGCAAGTCATGACATCACCTTCCTGATGTCATGTTCCTCTTTGAGAATGAAGGAAAAACAACAAGAAGACCATATAAGTTGCAGATCAAATGCCTCTCTGTGTTGAGCCCTTATACCAAATAAATCATAAGACCAGGCCAAAAAAAAAGTAATGACAAACTTGCAAGACTTAGAGAAACTCCAGAAGACATGTATGAACTGAGGCAGAGTGAAATAAGTAGAACCAAAAGAATAATACCAGGATAAAGTTACTAGAATAGTGTAAGTGTAGACAACATGAAAGGACAACAATTCATTGTAAGTACAGTGGTCAACATGGGTTCAATGTAATTGGTAATAAAGCACTTTCTTACCTTCTGATAAGAGCAGAAATTGATTTTGCTATCAGTTACAATTGCTATATTACAGAGTTTTGCTTATATAGATATATATTCATGTAATAGTATTTTATTTTTTCTAATTGCATGTAAAGTTAGTTTTCAACATTCATTTTTGTAAGATTTTGAGTTCCAAATTTTTCTCCCTTCTTCCCCTCCCCCTTTCCCAAAAATATGCAATCTGAGATGGGTTATATGTACAATCACATTAAAGATATTTCCACATTAGTCATGTTGTGAAAAAAGAATAAGAACAAAAATGAAAAAACCACAAGAAAGAAAAAAAAGTGAAACTTATATGCTTTGATCTACATTTGGATTCCATAGTTTTTTCTCTGGATATGGATAACATTTTCCATCCTGAATCTTTTTTTTTCCGTGACACCCTTTTAAGTTTATTTTACAGTGTTATCATTTTCTCTACCACTTTCATAAGTCTGAACAATAATCAAACCCTGACATTTGGCATTTGCCAATTTCTTTTTTTTTTTTTAATTTATTTTTGACATGTTTGGTTTTCAGCCTTGATTTTC
>JAQQSZ010018745.1:0-10513 GCA_028646595.1 Phalanger gymnotis | reverse complement strand
GAGTTCTGTTCGGGACAGACCTTACCCCGAGACCATCCAGGCAGACCTGGGCTGGAGTCCTGCTTCCCTCTGCCCCTTTGTGGGTTCTGTAGTTCTAGAATTGGTTCAGAGCCATTTTTTCATAGGTTTTTGGAGGGACTTGGTGGGGAGCTCACGCCAGTTACTGCTTTCCAGTCGCCATCTTGGCTCCGCCCCCCTAGACTTTCTAATGTCAGAAAAAGTATATACATATAAACTTCAATTAAGATATTTCTTCAATAGTGGTCTCTAAGTTTCAGTGCTTCTTATAATTTCTTGTCATCACTACTTCATACCACAGGATGGGTTTTATTTGTTTGACTTCTGGTGCAAGAGAAATTAAAAACAAACCAAATTAAAACCAATCTCTGGCCAGATATGGGAGTAAAGCTTACTTATGACTGCTCAACTGTATTTAATATGTACTCCATTGGAATCAGTGATTACACCATGAAATGGAAGAGCATAAGAATTTCATCTTTAATTAAGAAGAAATTAGCTTAATTGGCTCTAAGAAGAAGATTGATATCCAATTTCTTGTGATCAAGGTCCATCCTTCCAGAACATAGAGGGCTCTGGCTTTGCTTAGTTGCAGGGACAAACTGAGGAATAAGGATATTGACTACTCTTTCTGTTAAATCTAATTTTCATGTATTTTTTACATGATTTTTATTTATAAATGTGTATCTACCTCTCCTACCCTGTTAGTAATATTTCAATGGTTAAAATTGAAGGAAGAAACAAAAAAAAAATTTAGTAAATCCAATATATAGATATAGATCATATCTGACAATATTTGCCACATACTATGACCATAATTCTATACTTCCTGAAATGAAATAAGACAGGTACATTTTCTAAACTCTTCTCTGAGGCCAGACTTGTTCACTGTATCTAAACAATATTCAGTTCATTTTGTTGGGTTTGTTTTTGTTGTTTTTCCACCTATGTTGTAGATATTATATAGATTATTTGACTCATACCACTTATGTCACCCTACTAGTTTATATGTCTTATGATTTATGAATTTGTTACATTGCTAATTTCTTAGTGCCCTGTAATACTCCTTTGCATTCACAGAAGGCACAATGTATAGCCATTCCCCATTCAAGGGACATATATTTTCCTTTCAGTTCCATGCTGCCATGAGATCTTGTACAAATATTTTGTGGTAACTGGGATTTAATTTCTCAAGATAAATGCCTAGCAGTGGATTTTTTTTGTTCCAAGAGTATTATCTTTTAGTCACTTTTTTTGTGGGGGGAGTAGCAAAATTTCAAATCACTTTCTTGAATTGTTGGATTACTTCATAACTCAAATATCAGTTTATTAGTGAGCTTCTCTCCTTGAAGTCATTCCAAGGTAGAATAATTCTTTCTTTTTTATGCTTTCCAGTTTACTAAATGTGATAGAAAATGTAAATTTGCACTTTGTTATGATTAATTATGTGCAGTAGCATTTCATATGATCATTAATTTTTTATTTTAACAACCATTTGTTCATATCTTTAGCCCTATTGTGCATTGTGGAGTGGATCTTTGTCATATATTAATGTTAATTTTTATATGCCTTGGATGTCATACTCTTATTAGATGTATTTGCAGCAGATTCTCAGAACAGTGTACTGCTTACTTTCTTATCCTAGCTGCATTTATTTTCTTTTGGTAAAACACTTTCAAATTCTTGTAATTAGAATTATCTATTTTATCTTTAGTGATCTCCTCTATCCCTTGTTTGATTAGAATTTTCTCTCTATACATAGTCTGAAAGTATGAAAAGAATTTGATTGTTTCTTTATTATTATTATTATTATTGTTGTTGTTGTTATTATTATTAGTGGCAGTCATAAGAATTTTTATGTTTCCGAATTCATTTTGATCTTATTGTGATCTATGATAAAAGGTTCCAAACTAAACCTAATTTATCTTAAACTGTTTCCTAGTTTTCTCTACAGTTCTTGTGAAATATGAAGTTCTTACATAAGTAATTTATGTTCTTGGATTTATCAAACACAAGATTATTGAGTAAAATTGTTTCTTGCTTTATGAATCTGTTATATTTATTTTTTAACCACTACCAAATAATGGGATGATTATTTTTCTGTATCTATTAATATAATCATGCAGTTTGAGCTTTGTATTTTTAGTAGATGAATCACTGTTTTCTTAATTTTAATGATTGTTTCCTCCTCCAAAGAAAATCCAACTCATTAAAGGGAAAAATATTTTTATTGCATTGAAATAATCTGATAAAAATTTTGTTTGAAATATTTAAGTTGGTTGCTTTGTTGGTATTGTTTTCCTTAAGTTTATCTTTTTCTGGGTATAGGAATAGAGGAATTGTCAAAAAAGTGTTATTTTTATATTTGGAAATAATTTATATAAAAGTTATTTAGTTTTATTTGAATGTTTTATTGAATTCAATAAAACGTTCATATGAACCAGGTCACTGCCCAATCTTTTGGAGTTCCTTTATGGCTTATTCTCTATGACTGAGTTTTAAAATCTCAACTTTTTTTTCAATTAACATGAGCATTTTTAAAATTGTAAGCAATTGTCCGGGTTTAGAAATTTTGGTATGTTGGCTTTCCATTACCATTCTCATTCATAATTATTAGTTTTTCTCATAATAAGGAAAAATATGTTTTCGGACTCTGAATCCATCATTTTTTTGATCTGAAGCTTAATTTTTTTAAATTTTGTAGTGTTTTTATCTTTTCAAAAAATATTTATTTTTGACATTTTTTTCCTTTTTGATTTTTAGTTTTGAGTTCTTTCCCTCTTTCCAACCTCTTCCACACTCACTGAAAAGGCAAGCAATGTGAAATCAATCCTGCATTTGAAATCATGTAAAACATATTTCCCTATGACTCATCACTTAAAAAAATTTAAAAAATGAAAAAAATATACTCAATTTACACCCACATTTCATCAATTCTCTCAGTGGAGGTGAATAGCATTTTTTTTCATCATAAGTCCTTGGGAACTGTCTTAGATCACTACTGAAGAGAGTAGCAAAGTCTTACATTGCTACAATATTGCTGATACTGTGCACAATAGTTGCTAAGTTCTTCTCACTTCACTTTGCATCAGTTCAAAGAGGAATGTTTCAATTTATTCAGTCATTCTCCAACTGATGAGCATTCTCTCAGTTTCTTGTAACTATAAATAGCTTAGATTTCTTCATATAAAAATTCCCTATTCATATGATTGGAACATTTATTAATTGTGGAATTGTTCTCATTTTTATGAATTTGACTCAGTTCCCTACACACTTGAGAAATGAGGACTTTAACAGAGAAACATGCACATTATTTTTATGTTACTTCATCATCTGGTAGCTTCTAGCAAAATGTAGTTTCCCTGATTTTCTGTTTCAATTAGATCTATTTTTGCTTTTGCTTTGTCTGAGATCATAATTGCCAACCGTGCCCTCTTCACTTAAGCTAAAGCATGCTAAACTCTGCTCTTGCACTTTTTTTAACTCCTTGTGTGTCTTTCTGTTTTAACTGTGTCACTGGTGCACAACATATTGTTGGATTCTTGTTTTCAATCCATTCTGCTATCTGCTTCTGTTCCATGGTTAACTTCATCCCATTCACATTCACAGTTATGTACACTAAGTGTACACTTCCTTCCATCTCATTTTCCTCTGTTAATCTTTTTCCTATCTCTTTTTATCGTGGCCCTCTTCAAAAGTCTGTCTTGCTTCTTACCTCTGCCTCTCCTTAATGGCCCCCTCCCTTATTATCTTCCCATGTCTCTTACTTCTCTCCCTCCAATCTCTATTGGGTCAGATAGATTTCCATACCTAAATGGGTATGTATACATAGATATTCATCTTTGTTTGAACCAATTCCAATGAGAGTGAGGTTCAAGGCCTGACACTTCCTGTTTGCTCTTTCAATATAAAAGCTTTTTCCTTATGCATCAATCTTACATAAGAAAACTAGTTGTAGATTACATAATGGTATGCCTAGAGAATCCTAAAGAACCACCTAAAATTGATTTGAAATGATAAACCAATTTAACAAAATTGTAAGATATAAAACAAACCCACATAAATCATCGACATTTTTAAATATTACAAACAAAGCCCAGAAGGAAGAGATCGAAAGAGAAATTCCACTTAAAGTAATAACAGACAATATAAAATATTTGGTATCCTACCTGCCAAGACAAACCCAGGCACGATATGAACAAAATTACAAAAGATTTTTCACACAAATAAAGTCAGATCTAAATAAATGGAAAAACATCAGTTGCTCATGAGTAGGCCAAGCTAATTTAATAAAAATGACAATTCTTCCTAAGCTAATTTACTTAGTGCCATATCAATCAAACTACACAAAAAAATTATTTTACAGAGCTAGAAAAAGTAATAACAAAATTCATCTCAAAGAATGAGAGGTCTCAAATATCAAGAGAATTAATAAAAAAAATGCAAGAGAAGGTGGCCTAGCCCTACCAGATCTAAAACTGTATTATAAAGCAGCAGTCATCAAAACTACTGGTACAGGCTGAAAAATAGAGTAGTGGATCAGTGGAATAGGTTAGGTACACAAGACACAGTAGTCAATGATTATAGTAATATACTGTTTGATAAACCCAAAGACTCCAGAGTCTGGGATTAGAACTCAATATTTGACAAAAACTGATGGGAAAACTGGAAAATAGAATGGCAGAACCTAGGCATAGACCAACATCTCACACTATAAAATAAGGTCAAAATGGGTACATGGTTTAGATAGAAAAGGTGATACTATAAGCAAATTAGGAAAGCAAGGAATAGCTTGCCTGTCAAATTTATGACCAAAGAAGAGATAGAGAATATTATGAAATACAAAATGCATAATTTTGATTACACTGAATTAAAAAGGTTTTGCACAAAGCCAGTTCAACCAAGACTATAAGGAAAACAGAAAGCTAGGAAACATTTTTATAGCCAGTGTCTCTGATAAAGGCTTCATTTCTAAAACTTATAGAAAGCTGAGTCAAATTTATAAGAATAAAAATCATTCCCCAGTTGATAAATGGTCAAAGGATATGAACAGGCAGTTTTCAGAAGAAGAAATTAAAGCTATCTTGAGTCATGAAAAAATGCTCTAAATCATTATTGATTAGAGAAATGCCAATTAAAACAACTCTGAGGTACTACATCACACCTTTCAGTTGGTGCACTTGACAAAACAGGAAAACGATAAATGTTGTAGAAGATATGGGAAAATTGGTACACTAATGCACTGTTGGTTCATTAGTGAACTGATTCAACCATTCTGGAGAGCAATTTGAAATTATGCCCAAAGGGCAACTAAACTGCCCATATTCTTTGATCCAGCAATAGCACTACTAGACCTGTATCCCAAAGAGATCATAAAAGGACCCATGTACACAAAAATATTTATAGCAGTTCTTTTTGTGGTGGCCAAGAATTGGAAATTGAAGGGATATCCACCAATTGGGGAATGGCTGTTAAGGCAATCAGACTTTTCCCTTTTCTTCTCTTTTGGGATGCCAAGACTATCAAGTCTCCCCTTTGTTCAAATTGGTGGGAAACCTTTGCTGCCTTTGTTCCGAAATATTTCTCAGCTATTTCTCAACACTGAGGCAATCAGGAGTCATTGGCTTGTATATGATGTGATACTGGGGATGGGGAAATTTCACACACCCAGCCTGGGTAAGGTTAGAGCCCTCCAGGCTCTGAACAGGATATAATTGAGGGGAGCTTGGTATTTGACTTTTTGGGGTACACTCACTGAAGGAACGTGGGTGACAAGACTCTGAGCAAAGCCATTGAACCCACCCCCTGGCTTTGTAACCCAGATAAGATGTCGGTGCTTCTCTGTTAACTATCAGATAAAGTCTGTCTGTTGATGTTTGTAATTTCTGTTTGTATTTGCCTTGAAGTTCAGGAGGCTGATCTTTCACCCTGAACTAAGTGAATGATATAGGTATATTTGATTAAACTGAGACAGTGAACCCCTTTAAGTTGCTTTCCTTAGAAAAGCAGATCAAAAAAGCTGTGTTAGCAGCCTTCTATGTGCTAGTTGTTGTTTGTCTTACCCATCCCCAGTAGCCACTAGCCAAGATCATTGTTACAATGACTAAGTTGTGGTATATGAATATGATGGCATAATATTATGATATAATATATGATGAGCAAGAAGGTTTCAGAATAACCTGAGGAGACTTATATGACCATCTGATACAAAGTAAAATGAGCAGAACCAGCAACGTTGTGATCACCAGCTTTGATAGCCTTACCTCTTCTCATCAACGCAATGATGTAAGACAGTTCCAAAAAGTTCATGATAGAAAATGCTATCTACATCCAGAGAAAGAATTAAGGAGTCTGAATGCAGATTGAAGCACGCTATTTCCTCTTTATTTTTCTTTCTTGTGTTTTTCCCCCCCTTTTTTTTTGGTTCTTCTTTCACAACACGACTATTGTGGAAATATGTTTAATATGATTGTACATGTATAGCCTTTAACAGATTACATATCATCTTAGGGAGAAAGGGGAGAGGAAATATTAAGAATCTCAAAATCTTGTAAAAGAGAATGTCGAAACCTAAAAATAAATCAAAAAATAATTTAAAATAATTCACTCTCCTTATCCTCTTTTCCCATTACATTCCTCATTCTCCCCCTGCATTTTTTGAGATCATGCCAACACAATCAACTTACATCTGTGTGCTCTTTTAAGCAGACTCCTTTTAAATACCATAATAATGATAAAATTCTTACCTTGTGGGGAATAAACAATTGAACACCATTGAGTCCCTTAAGATTATTCTCTAATATTTACTTTTTATGCTTTTCTTGAGTCTTTTGTTTGAAGATGAGTTTTTCCATTCAGCTCTGGGTTTTTTTTCTGAAATGCTGGGAAGTTCTCTATAAATGTCCGTTTTCCCCCTGGAAGATTATGCTCAGTTTTGCTGGTTTGGCTATTTGTGACTGTAATCCCAATTCTTTTGCCTATTGAAGTATGATATTCTCAGCTGTGGCTTTAGGATTTTAGAAGTGTTTCTTTCTGGTGGTTTGCAATATTTTCTACTTGACTTGGCAGCTCTGGAATTTAGCTATAATATTTCCAGAAGTTTTCATTTTAGGACTCTTTCAGGAGGTGATCACTGGTTCTAAGACACTGATGCAGTTTCCCTTGATAATTTCACAAAATATGATGTCTAGGCTCTTGTCTTTTATCATGGCTTTCAGGTAACTCAATAGTTCTTAAATTGTCTCTCCTTAGTCTATTTTCCAGGTCATTTTTTTCCGATGGGATATTTTTCATTTTCTATTTTTTCATTCTTTTAATTTTGTTTAATTTTTTCTTAAAGTCTTATGGAGTCATTAGCATCAACTTGCCCAATTCTATTTATTTAGGAATTATTTTATTATTTTAATATTTATTATTATTTATTTTATTCAGTGAGATTTTTGTCCTTCTTTTACCATTTAGCCAATTCTAATTTTTAAGGAGTTCTTTTCTTCAGTAATTTTTTTGTGCTTCTTTCACTAATCTATTAATTCTCTTTTCATATTTTTCTTGCATCATTCTCATTTCTTTTCCCACTTTTCCCCTTACCACTCTTTTCTCTTTTATTACTTCTTCTAAGAATTCTTTCTGGTCTTATTTACAATTAGCATTTTGGGGGGAATGGCTGAACAAGCTGTGGTATATGAAGGTAATGGAATGCTATTATGCTATAAGAAATGGGGATGATAACAACCTGGAAGAACCTACACGACATAATGCTGAGTGAGTGGAGCAGAGTCAGGAGATCATTATACACAACCACAGATATATGGATTCTTTGAGGACTAACCCTGACAGACTTCACTCTTCTCAGCAACAAAATGTGCAGAGACAGCTCCAAAGGACTCACGATGGAGAGTGCTATCTACGTCCAGAAAAAGAACTATGAAGTATGAATGCAGATTGAGGCACACTTCATGCTCGCCTTTTCTCCCTCCCGTGCCCACCTTTTTTCTTCTCTCTTTTGTGTTTGTTTTTGGGTTGTGTTTTGTTTTTTTTTTTTTGGTTCTGTTTCTTCTTTCTCATGATTCATTCCATTGGTCATAATTCTTCTCCACAACTTGACTAATGTGTAAATTAATTCAATGCAAAATTATACGTGGAAGTTATGTGGGATTCCATGCCATCTTTGGGAGGGAGAGGGGGAGGGAGGGAAGAAAATCTGGAACTCAAAATTATGTAGAACTGTGTGTTGCAAACTAAAAATAAAAAAAAAATAGTTAAAAAAAAACCTTTCCCAGTGTATCTATGTGTGGGTGGGGAAATATATTTTATCCAGGCAGCTTTTCCATTACCCTTCTCTGGATTAAAAACTCATTCTTCCCTAGTCTAAGGCCCTGTGCTGCACATTGTACTGACATTAATAACAAAATTTTCTCATCTACCTTTATTTGTTCCCCCTTTCCTTCATGGAGGGGCAGAATCAATATCCATCTCCTATGGGGTGAATAGGGAGGGAATTCATGCTGAATTCATGGCTTTGGGGACTACTGCAGGACTTCCATAGCGTAACCTCAGACAACAAGACTGCAAGTTTTCCTTTTTTCCCTGTGCTTGATTGCTCAGTGAGTGTGCAGGCAGGCATGTTAAGTGGAATCATTAAGTATTTAAGCTCCTTGATGCTTTTCCACAAGACTTTTACAATGTGTAATGTGTCTTTCTTGTCTAGTAGTTGCAGTTGAGTTCTTTATGTCTGTCATAAAATTACTTTTGCTTGGTGGGTAGTTGGGTTGGAGAAGTTTTCAGGAGACAACTATTCTACCATATTGAATGTCACAGTTTGTTTTGTGTTGACACATGTTAGGTGTTAAACTCTATGTCCACCTTCAAATTATTTCCCAGAAATCAATACTTCACATTAGTATCTAGGTACTACCCTTCCCTTCATCTCATTAAACATTTCAGCTTAGTTCTTCAATTAACAATTCCATTATTCAGTGACAGAGATATGTACTGGCTTTGTAATTACATTGGTATAGGGGAATCTTAAATAAGAAAACTCTCTTCTTCAATGGAAGTCTGCCTCTTGTCTGTAATTTATAATCATAGAGAGCTGTGTAGGTTGCTGAGAAGTTAAATGACTTTCTCAGGACCATGTAAGTCATATGAGTCAGAGGTAGAACTAGAATCCTGGTCTTATGACTCTGAAAGTAGCTCTTTATACACTACATCATACTTTTAAAATGATTATATGGTTAAACAACATACAATTTGTCATTTAGACATTTAAATTAACATATAAGCAATTATACTGGGTACACAATTATGGATGTTTGATTGTAAAGTGCTCAGGGAGGCAGCATGAAGCTAATTTTAAATTAACTTAATTATTGCCAATAACTCTACACGAGAGGAAAATATATTTATGCTCAACTTATAGAGTGAATCTAGTATTCTGTAACATTTGGAAAAACAAACAATTAGAACTGTTTGTTAGATCTGGCAGAAGCTACCTGTTGAGCCAGTCCAACATCCTGTAAAAAATGGCATATGTTATAAATTTAAAGAAGTTAATAAATCAATACTGACAAAGCTGAATGAAGAGGTGGTGAACAAAAATTTGTTTTCCGTTTCAAGTATGTAAGTCCCAGTTTCTTTATTTTAAAGGAGGGAATTATACAATTTGTTTTCTAATTCCTTTTATCAAGCCATAATCTTATTAGTAAAATAATCCATTATGACAATTTGGAAATATTTGCACTTTTAAGGTTTTTCATATTATAGTTTGTCATTTGAATCTTAATATTTTTATAACATTTTCTAATATTTATTAGATATTAATGTATACTAGGGTCTGGTGGAGAGTCAATTATTTGTATTTGATTATCATAACACCTGCCATTTGTTCAGTGCCTCACAGTTACAGTGTGTTACCTGTTATCAAATTTGATTATCACAACTACCCATCAGGGAGTTAGCTCCTTATGCATAAGATAAAGAAAAGACAAAGAGATTAAAGCAGCTTTCATCCTGTGACATAAGACTAGCTTTAGGATTTGAATGGTAGTGTCTTTGATATGTGTCTTGTTTTCTGCTGCACCATGTCGCCATTCATATATTGTGCACCCTTTCCTCTATAGAGTTAAAGACATTTGCATGTGTAAGGAAAAGTTCATTGGTCAGAGAAGTTCATTGCTCAATTTCTTGATACATTCAATCAACTTGAGGAGAGACGAATTTTGGGGGCACTTGAGGGGCACCTTTCTATGTCCATTGGTATATTGTTGATAAGAAAAGAGATTCTCTTGTCTTAACAATTGTGTTGTTAAGCAAAATTGTCTCATTAGCATGGCTTTTGTTTCTTTTGAGTGGAAGTACTTTCAGCTGTTAAGTGCTAAGCCCCAGGCCCAGGGCCCTGTCAGGTGTGAAACCTGTGTGGGTGTGGATTGGTGACTTAGGAGGGGCCAGCTCAGGAACCAATGGTCTCTGGTCGTTGAGGCGGGGCTTGAGAACACCA
>JAQQSZ010018744.1:0-10513 GCA_028646595.1 Phalanger gymnotis | reverse complement strand
CTGGGAGTTCCGTTCGGGACAGACCTTACCCCGAGACCATCCAGGCTGTCCTGGGGTGGGGCCCAGCTTCCCTCTGCCACTTTGTGTCTTCTGCAGTTCTAGAATTGGTTCAGAGCCATTTTTTTATAGGTTTTTGGAGGGACTTGGTGGGGAGCTCACGCCAGTTACTGTTTTCCAGTCGCCATCTTGGCTCTGCCCCCATAATTGCAAACTTTTAACCATGTGGAAGAATGTTTCGAATAGCTGATAATGACAGAACAATCCTGAGATTTTACAAAAGATAAGAATAGGCAATGATGGAGAGGTTATGGAAAGACAGCATACTAGTGCATTTTTGGTGGATCTGTGAATCATTGCAACCATTTTGGAAAACAATTTGGAATTGAATAAAGTGACTAAAATATCCATACCCTTTGACCCAGAGATTTCATTACTAGGCTTATATTCCAAGGAGATTATATATAAATTAAATTTAAAATTATTTGTGTTTTCAGTTTGTTATGTGAGATAGCTCTCTGGGAATGGGGAGAAGTAAGGACACTGGGGGAATTTATGGATATTTAATATTTAAAACACAAAGGAAATCAATAAAAACTTATTTCAAAAACATCATAGAGGCAGCAGAGCAGAGTGTATAGAGTGCCAACCTGGAAACCAGGAATTCCTGAGTTCCAGTCCTGTCTCTGACTCTATGAGTTTGGATAAATTAATTAACTAAATCAATTAATTAATAATAAGAGATTAATTTCTTAATGCTCTAGGTACCTAAAAACCACAAATTAGAGAGAAGGAGCTGACTTTGGGAGTTTCCTTATCTGGGCATTCCCTAAGTGAAAGAAAACAGATCTCTATCCATATCCTGATCCCTATAAAACAGAAGGACATATGCTTACCGAAGATGTTTGCCACCATCAACGGGCAGTCCAACACAGAATCCAAATCAAAAAAAAAAAAAAAAGATTGCCTAAAGATTATAAAGAACCCAGCACACTCCTGTTGGTGGACTATATAGTGCTGATTGCATCACGTCCTGAAACACTGCAGAAGCTCCTAAATAATAGCCATAATTACTCAAAAGAGTTCAGTGTAACTGTCCCAAAAAGTTATGAAAAATGTCTATTGTTCAAACAGTTAGATGGACATCATATAGAGTTGGTCTCATTAGTGCACACAACTTAGAATGATACTGAGCATGGAGAATGAGCTGGGCCCACAAATGAACAGGAAAAGGAGAGAACAGGATTGACTTTGGGACATTGCTCAGTACTTTTAATGACCCTAAGGTTCTCCCTGAAACAAATCCAGTATTCTTCTGTTGGGTAGTATGGTTTAAATGATAGAATACTATAATCATCAAGGAATTAAAGCTAACGGTCATCACAGGTCAAAGGAGAGATGCATGGTGAGTATAAGTGTGCTGCAATATACTGCCTGCCAAGAAATGGGCAAGAATAGTAATGTAAGCTATATAATCAGAGGGCAGTATGGGCAGAAAAGAAGGTGGGTTATTAATGCGGTGAGAAGGGGTAATCAATTGACAGCTTACCTTCTGTGTTCTATTAATATCCATGGAATGTCCAGAGAACATAAGGAAAGCTGCCACCATGTGAGGTGGCTTCCCTGAAGAGCATTTATATGAGGACATAGTGAAGAACAGTTCAGGATGAGAGAACATTGCATCAGGATATGCATCATTGCGTCATCAATTGAAATATTGAAATAAAGACATAGAATGTCTCCAATATCATTCAGTCTTAGCTAACCTTAGAAATTCATATCACAGGCTGTAGTAGGGACTAGTAAAGTTAGTGAATAGAACAGATCACCATAAGCCCAGCCTTATTTCACTTTTGGGGTGAGGGATGAGAGGTGATAGCTACAGTAGTGTATTGAAAAGCCATGCCCCTTTGTTGGTGACTCAAATTTCAATCCCTCCTAAAGAAATGAAAGTCTATGCTCCATTGTCGGTAATGCAATAACTTCATATAAATATACATACATACATACATACATATACACATACATATATGTGTGTTTATATTTCTATATATACACACACATATACACACTTATATACATATATGTACACATATACATATAGGTATAAATGTGCATGTGTATACATATG
The DNA here is from genome assembly GCA_028646595.1 of Phalanger gymnotis. Taxonomy (NCBI): domain Eukaryota; kingdom Metazoa; phylum Chordata; class Mammalia; order Diprotodontia; family Phalangeridae; genus Phalanger; species Phalanger gymnotis. Next base: position 8,385 of record JAQQSZ010018744.1, on the reverse strand, counting down.
GGCCATATATGTGAGCCATATATATGTGCATACATACGTATATGTGTTCTGTTTAAGTGCTGCTCTATTTCAATGAAAAATGAACTAGGTTCTGTTAGTCACTCCACAGCCCTTGGCCCAGAGCTAGATGAACACTCTACAAAATGTGGCAGAAGAGCAGAGTACCAGAGATGCCCCAGTGGGGTCCACAGAGTGAAGAACATTCAGAATCTAGCTGTGACTGCTAGGTCTGCCTTCTCTGACATGCTCCTCTCAAAGAACCTCTAAGGTCTCAATAATTCACCACAGTCACTGTGTTCAGACAGTTTACTTGGAAAAGTGAGTTCTGAGCCAAGGATTTTGGCAGGTCTTAAAATATTTCCCTCTGTGCAACAGAGATCACATCTCCATCATCTGCACCTGGGAGTGAAGCAAAGCATAAAAGGGAAGAGAAATGAGGAACAAATGAAGTAGCTGCTTTATAATTCACCTTTGTCACAGCGTGAGCCTGGCCCTGTCCTTCTCCTTCATGCAAGAACCTTTCAGTAAATGACGTTTCACCCATACAGATATATTCATATACATATGTATGTATATACACATATATACACTTGCATGTGTGTGTGCATAAATATGTATATGTGTATATATATGTATATATATATGTATATAAACATAGATAAGTACAGGGCACATATAAATTTCAAGCTAGGAGGCATTTGTCTCCACTATTCCAATAGCCCACATGCCTAAAAAAGTGCCTGCTGGTTTGCCTAGTGCCTTATTGCCTGCTCTATTTCTATAGCCACTTTAGCCTAGGACTGTGGGCATCACAAAATTCAAAACCTTAAGAGGACTTGAACTTATTTTTTTGAGAATGAATCTCCCTGTTTTTCCCAGGCTGGAAGTGCAAGCACCATTCATGGGTCTGATGCTACTATTAATTATCTTGGGAGCTTTGACCTAAGCCAGTTTACCTATCTTTGAGCAACCTAGTGGTCCACTATTCCCAGAGCATTACCATCTTGTTGCTGGACTTAGTTCAGGCATCTGATTGGCCTATCCCACTGCAGCTCCGAACCCTCAAGCTTGAGTTTTCTGCTAGCCTCAGCCTCCCTGGAATCAGGGATTATAAGCATATGTTATACACTGGTGGGGGAGGGGGGAGGAATCCAGTCTTTATCACTTCCTGTAAGATACACTCATCTCAGATATCATTCATAAGCAAGATACCAGGTAGGCTACCCTACAGGGAGAAAGGCCATCATTTAATCATTGATGCTGAGGATCCATGATTTTATGTAACTTCTCCAGTAGAATATAAGTTCCTTGAAGGCAGAGAATATGTTTTTGCTTTCCTTTGAATCCCCAGAGCTTAGTATAGTGTCTGGCACGTAGTGAGTACTGAAAAAATGCTTGGTGTCTGATTAATTTTATTGGTGTTACAAGTATCATCATGGGAATGCCTTCCACTAAGCACAACCCATCTATGATAGGTAATCTTAGAAAGCTGCCTAAGCCACAGAAAGGTCAAATGGGGTCACATGGCAGGTTAACGTTGTTGAGGTCTGAATCCAAATTCTCCTGCCTCCATGTCCAGTGATTTATCTGACATTGATTCTCCCTTCTAAATGGTATAGCAACCAGCATAGGAGCACTTTCATCCCTTGACCACAGAGAGAACTGACCTATTATCCAAAAGGTGAATCTACTCTCTTGCTTTCCTGGAAAATTTGATTTGATCTCCTCCTGAAATCTTCTTGTGAATTGGAGGCCACCACTTCATGCAGTATGCCATTCCATTCTCGGCTAACCTTAATTATCAGGCAATATTCTTCATTACATTGAGGTAAATTTCGTGAGGTTGGTTGACATGACCAGCATTATTGTTCCTATTTGATGTATCAATAAAGCAATCGACCAATAAGCATTTATTCAGTACCTATGATGTGCTAGGTGTTGCTGGGCTCTGAGGATACACAGGAAAAGACAAAACAGCTCTTGCCTTCAAGGACCTTATATTTCTCAGTGTGTGTGTGTGTGTGTGTGTGTGTGTGTGTGTGTGTGTGTAGATGTATATATGTATACACACACTCGTACACAAAGTAAAGGCAATGGAATTTCATGGAACCAGGCATAAGAGAGTGGGTGTGCAAAGGGGAAGGGAGGTGGGGAATTAGGAAAAGCTTTGTGAAGGGTGGGCACTGGATCTGAACTTCAAAGGGAGCTAGATAGCTAGGTGTCTTAGTAGAGAGTGTGCTGGACTGGGAATCAGGAAGACCTGAGTTCAAATCCTACCTAAGACGTTTGCTGTGTGACCCTGCATTCTCAATGACTCTTACTAGGGTTATTGTGAAAACATGAAGCACTTTGCATATCTTAAAGAACCATATCAAGGTTAGCTATTATTAGCATGGGATTCTCAGAGATGAAGGAGAAGAGGGAGTATATCCCAGGAAAGGGGAGGTGGGGGGGTGGCAGGGGGGAAGGAACAGCCTATGCAAAGGCATGGAACTGAAAGAGGGGATATTAAGACTATAGCATACCATGTGGGATAGCTGGGCTGGACCCTAGAGGGCATGAAATATTTAATAATCCTTGAAAGGCAGGTTGGACCCAGATCAGGAAGGGTTTTAAACGCCCAATCCAAGTGTTTGCATTTGATCCTGGAAGCGATAATGAACCACTGCAACTTTCTGAGCATGGACACAGGTGATCTTTGTGCTTTAGGGATATCAACCTGGTAACTTTGTGGAAGATGTACTAGACAGAGGAGAGATCTGAGGCAGGATGATGAAACAGGAAGTTGTCACAACAGCCCAGGTAGCAAGTATCGCAGGCTTGAATTAAGGAGATGTCTGTGGAGAAAAGGGGACAGATAGGAGCAATGTTGATGAGGCCCTTGGGAGGGAAGAGATTTACCCAAAGTCCTCAGTTTGTAGTCAGTCTGAGATGATAACCCAGTTTCCACTGCCTCATCTTTATAATGTGTTTCTAGAGTCAGAAGGTGGAGAGAAATGTACCTGGTTGTCAATTCTGGCATTTACTGACTATAAAAGGAAGTTTGACAGTGTCAAGACAGATGCTCCCTTAAAGTTACTGGAAAAAGAAGGGTTTTGAAAGGATTAACATCAATACCCATGTCCATTTATACCAGCTGAATGGATCATTCAGGTTCTGGCAGCAGACCAAAGACAAGCTCCAGAGGAACAATAAAAAAATGGCAATATCATCACAACCAACTTCTTTACAAGGTCACTTGGTGGGGATGTTGGCCTCAACTCAGAGAAGTGTCTCTGAGCCATTACAAGGAGATTTAATAATTCAAGGTTTAAAGATGGCACTTCGCATTATCTGAAGTCCTGGAAGGAATGGAGGATGAGCTCTAAGGAGGAAGAGGGGAAAACACTCATGTTGCTTTGACATTGAGCTTGGATAAGACAGAGCATTGGTCCTGACTAATCAGAGTGCCATGGCAAAGAGATTTTTATCGATGATATACACTGGAGAGAATGAATGTCTTTATAATCCTGGGAAGAAAAGAAAGTGGCATATACAGCAGAGGAAGCCTGTGAGAGAAAATGACAAATTTTAAAGTGCATGGAAAATAAAGGATAGGATACACACTCCAGACACTAAGCTACCTTCTTGAAAAGATGAGTAAGAGACTGCAATTACCAACTCTAGATTCAAATACACCAATTTGAGAGGTGACGCATTGTCTAAGAAATCTTAAAAGCCATGAGAATGATTTTGATTAGGGGTGGGATGGTGGGGAGCAGGATTTGGAAGGAGGCACAGAATCATTAGCATCTCCAAACAGATATTTTCTTACAGACAGGACATAAGATAATCTGATCAATTTTCTCTCACCCACTAGCATGAAAGAATTGGTGTTTCAGGTCATTTATATTCCTGGCTCTCTCTCTCTTTTTTTCATCTGAGCACATGACAAGAAAGAAGGTCTTTGGTTGACATCTAAATTCTCCTCCTAGAACCAGCAAGTTGGCATTTCATTTTAAATGACTTCTGCTGACTACCAAAAAAAAAATGGGGAGGGGGAAGGGTGGCATACTTGATGCAGATGATAAATCAGCAGGAATGGACTGAACCTTCTGAAGGACCCAGCGGTGATACATTTCAAATGGTCAAAAACTCCATTCCCCAGTTGCTGACAAAGTCAAAACATGATGTGCTAAAGGCTTCTCTTTCACTGAACCAGGTCATTCAAAAATTAATGATAGTGTATCTCAGAGCAGATTGAATTTGGCCTTAGGGAGGTGACTCCCAAGGCCTACCCTGTTCCTCAATCTGCCTCAGGCCTCTTTCCGGAGCTGTCCTGGTTCCTCTGTTGCTGGCCTCTGAGATACTTATAAGGATGAGGTCCCCAAACCCCTGTGACATTTTGATGATCATGCTTAAGAGAAGGGAACCCAAGTCAGGGAATTGTATAGAAGGCAGCCTAATAAAATGTAAAACATGCTATGGAATCATTAAGAAGCCTGGGTTCTAGTATTCATTTTATCCTAGGTGCTAGTGGCAGCTGGTGGAGCAGTGATTAGAAACCTAAGCTTGGATTCAGGAAGACTTGAGTTCAAATCTAGCCTCATACTTACTAGCTGTATGACTGTAGGCAAGGCTCTGTTTCCCTCTATGTCCTCAACTATAAAATGGGGATAATATTAACACCTACCTCACAGGATTGATGTGAAGATCAAATGACATAATATTTGTAAAAGAGAACCTAGCACATAGTGGGCAATATTTAATTGTTTTTCCTTCCCCCATCTCTCCTTAATCCTAGTTTGATCAGGAATTGGCTGTGTGAATTTGAGCAAGTCACCTGACATCTTTAAATCTGTTTTCTTACCTTAAAAATGGGATCTCCAAGGTCTCTTCCAGCTCTGACGTTCTATGAATCTATAATGAGAAGGGGGAAGAAAATTCCAAACAGTGACATACTTCCCAGGGAGTCAGAGGCCCTGCACAGCTATGAGGCCCCCTCCTTGGAGGAGGTGAGAAAAGAAGTCAGCAGAACAAGGAAGACAAACATCATCTGCTTTCCAACCTTGCCAATGACCAGCCTGTTGTGAAATCATGGAACTGCAGATTTCCTCAATCATATTACATGTTATGGGCTCACATTATGGTAAACTTCCTTTGACTAGATTTCCCTCCTATCTGCCTAAAATCCCCTTTCTGGAAAGTTCTGGGAATCTACAGAAGCCAGAAGAAACATGGCACAATAGAAAGGGTAGAAAACCTTAATTATGAGCTTGGAGTCACAAGTCGGGGCTGTTTTTCTGTCTTTTTTCAGTTGTGTCTGACTTTTCATGACCCCATTGGGGGTTTTCTTGGCAAAGATACTAGAGTGGTTTGCCTTTTCCTCCTCCAACTCATTTTACAGATAAGGAAACGGAGTCAAACAGGATTTTAAGTAACTTGTCCTGAGTCGCACAGCTAGTAAGTGTCTGAGGCTAGATTTAAACTCACGAAGAGAAGTCTTCCTGACTCCAGGTCCAGCATTCTAACCACTGTGCCACCTAACTGCCCTTAGAGTCACAAGGCAATTCGAATCATTGTTCTACCACTTATTATGTGTGTGAACTTACCTCTCTAGTCCTGTTTACTTATCTGGAAAATAAAAGGGTAAGACTTAGTGAGCTCTCAGCTTCCTTTTACCTCTAGACCTTTGATCCTAAAGCATTGTGGGAGTGGGTATATGAAGGGGAAAGAGAGATAAGATGTCAAAATATGAAGCTTTTCCAAATCAACAAAATGATGGTGAACTGGAGTGCTTTCCTTAAAAAGTATGCACAACTGTCAGCCTGCAGATAGCTATATATCTATCTCTATCTCTCTATCTATGTACATACACATATACATATACATATATCTATCTATATACGCATACATATACACATACATGCACACACACACACACACATATATATATGTATACATATACATATATATATGTCTATATATATATATGTCTATATATATATATATATATATATATATATGTACATAGTTGGGGAGGGACTGAAACTGGACTCTCTGGTCACTAACCTAGTGACAAAAAGAGAGTGAATCCAGAGCTACCATGCCCCAAGGCAAGGGTTCTGGCCCTGGGTTTGTTATCCTTCAATGAGTCTCCGCTTACTCGTAGGATAACTACATGAATTCTTAACTTTTTTTAATGTCATGGATTCCTTTGGCAGTCTGGTGAAGTCTATGGACCTGTTCTCAGATTAATATTTGTAAATACAAAATATAAAATATATACAATTACAAAGAAAACCCCTTGTATTGAAACAGAATTCTCAAATATTTTTAAAAATTCAGAAATCTCAGATTCAGACCCCTTATATAGAACTCTATTCTAAAAAGGATGAATAGTTCATAGATTTAAAACTAGAAGGAATCATAACAGATCAACTGATGCATCTCTCTCATTTCAAATAAATAAATAATGAACAAATGAAAAACATTTATTAAGTTCTTACTATGTGCTAGGTAGCACATGAGCACTGTATAGAGAAGGGATTTATTAAATCCCTGATAAAACGAGAAAACAAACACCTACCATCCAGCATGAGGAGAAGGAAGACAGAAGTTCAAAAAATCAAAACACTATAGGGTACCTCCATTCAAAAGAAGCAGGGAATCATTGCCCAAAGGAAACATCAAGCAACATGGGGATGAGCAAGGGAAAATGTTATGAGTATGCTGTTCAGAGTGGATTCTAGGAACCTCCTAAGCACAGGCTAACACCAAACCCTCCGGGCAAACTAGCTCCAGGACTGATTGCTGTCTAGGGCATCTAAAACTCCAACTTGAATCAGTACTGCCATCCTCCCTCCCACTGTCCTCATCTTGGTAACAGCATCCCTTCCTCTCTTCAGGCAAAGCTAGACTCTCTTCTCTCAGTCCAAGAGGTCTCAGGAAGAGATTTCCAGTCGTTCCCCCATCTGCTTCTCAGCACCCGCCCAACGCAACTTTTATTTATGCATTCCCCCCCCCCCTCAGAACAAGACACACTAGGGGAGCTGAAACATGTTGGAGGGGAAAAATATCATCTGCAGAAAGAGAGAAGTAAATCATTCCATTGCCCTCATCTATTAGTCCTGATTCCCAAAAGAAATGCAGAAGGGTGGGAGCACATCTGGTATTTATTGAGGACACATAGTTCTGCCCAGCATTGTGACATGGGGAATACAAAGAGACTTAGAATCTAAGAGCACAGAATATAATTAGATAGGTTATACATATAGGAAGGAATACAGATATGGGGTCCTTATTGTTCTCATTCTATGTCCCATCTCTAAATCACTGCACGTTGGAAAATGTAAGGATCATACTATGATCCTTATCCCACTCTTTAAAATCTCTAGCTTCTTTTAAGGCTCAACTCAGTTGTCTTCTCCTACATAGGGATTTTCCTTAACTCCCTATTATTTGTACCCCTTCTCCCATCCCCCATAAATCACAATACACTTATTTTATATAGGATTACAAAGAAAACCCATTGTGTTGAAACAGAATTGTCAAATATTAAAAAAAAAAAGTTCAGGGATCTCAGACTAATAACCCCTTATAGAACTTTATTCTAAAAAGAACATGGAGTTCATAGATTTAAAACTAGAAAGAACCATAGAGATCAACCAGTATGTCACTCATTTCAAATAAATGGATGAATGAAAAATCATTTATTAAGTTCCTATTATGTGCTATGGTGTCCTACTATTTGCTTCCTTGTGCATAAGTGATTTATCTGGATAAGATGTAAGCTTCTTGAGGGCAGGAATGTTTGATTTTTTCTTCCTCTTTGTATCTCTAAAGAACAGTACAGTGCCTTGAATGCCAAGTTGACAGATACACATCAATGCATGTCAGCTGAATTAAATCAAATCCCCAGATTCAGTAGGTATCAATGTACTTGTCTACTTTTTTCTGCTTTCCTGGCCAGGATAAAAACTTGTATAAATGTTACCCCCAGGATATGAAGTAGATTGGCTAGGCTCAGGGGCAGCTCAAAACATAAACAACGTATAACTTGAGGGTCCAAAAGATGTTCCTGACTTCTCTTATTGACCTACCTGAAGTTTTTTCCCCTTTATTTCCTAAAGGCATTCTTAAAAATGCCAAGATATTTCATTATCTAGAAGGGCTAATGCATTAGCTATGTAATGTTTTAATCTGATTAAATTGTCACTTAGGTAGAGCAGGGTACTAAGGGAGCAGGATCCGTGATGGGTGAGTTTTTTTTTAATTTATTTTTAATATGTTTAGTTTTCAGCATTGATTTTCACATGCGTTTGAATTACACATTTTCTCCCCATTTCCACCCCCCCCACTCCCAGATGGCGTACACTCTGGTTGCCCTGTTCCCCAGTTTGCCCT
>JAQQSZ010018743.1:0-10513 GCA_028646595.1 Phalanger gymnotis | reverse complement strand
CCCCACAGGAAAGAAGGAGGAAGAAGATAAAAAAGGGGGGATGATAGAAGGGAGGGCAGATGGGGTTGGAGGTAATCAAAAACAAACACTTTCAAAAAGGGACAGGGTCAAGGGAGAAAATTCAATAAAGGGGGATAGGTTAGGAAGAAGCAAAATATAGTTAGTCTTTCACAACATGAGTATTGTGGAAGGGTTATACATAATGATACGCATGTGGCCCATGTTGAATTGGTTGACTTCTTAGGGAGGGTGGGTGGGAAGGGAAGAGGGGAGAGAATATGGAACTCAAATTTTTAAAAATAGATGTTCAAAAACAAAAACAAAAATATTTTGCATGCAACTAGAAAATAAGATACACAGACAATGGGGCATAGAAATTTATCTTGCCCTACACGAAAGAAAGGGAAAAGGGGATAGGAGGGGAGTGGGGTGACAGAAGGGAGGGCTGACTGAGGAACAGGACAGCCAGATTATATGCCATCTTGGAGTGGGGGAGAGGGTAGAAATGGGGAGAAAATTTGTAATTCAAACTCCTGTGAAAATCAACACTGAAAACTAAATATATTAAATAATAAAAAAAGAATTAAGTAGAAACTTAAAAAGAAAAAAAATATATATTATATAGTCAGGTACAAATCCAGAAAGTAAAGGGAGAAGATGTGTATTCTAAGGGATTTAAAGATCAGTCTCTCATGCATTGAAGCAGGAAGAAATCCCTGCTAATGAGTCAAATGATTACCACCAATGAGTTTATTTAGAGGACCTTCATGTGTAAGCTTAAAGTAAGTGCACTAGACGAGGAAAATTTGAATATCTTCCTTTTATTATCGTGAAAATAATGAAATTTTAGCATTGCTTTACGCACCTAAGGTCTATCGCTTTTCATTATTGCTCTAATGCACCGTTCTACTACCAGAAAGCTCCTGGCACGGATGAGGTGTGGAGGTTGGTGTCTGTTCCACTGCCCACGCACTAGATTCATGGGGCATTAAAAAGAAACAGGAAATGGGAACGATGTCATGTGGAGAGCATGCATATGATTAGAATTCTGCTGCCATCAAGAGCCTTTTTTCTTCATAGCAGGTCAAAGGCAGTTCTAATTGCATTTTAGTTGTGCTGAATCTTTCCTAGAGAAATAGCTATTCCAGCTCCTCTGAGGTGCCATGGAACTCACTATGCACTGTCTTCTATTCCCTTCTATAATTAGTAATTGATTTTAGGCACCAAACTGACTCAAAACAAAGATATTATTAATCATTTATTTTGAGATAAATGTTCAGAGTATTTATAAAGTCTGATCAGCTACACAAAAAGATGATGACAAACTTGCCTTCTAAATTTCCAGACCATAATATTTGCTTTATTATTTTGTTTTGGTAAACACAAAACATTTCACATTTAGAAAATATCAGTGAGGCTGAGAAGGAAATATAAAAAAAATGTATTTTTCTTCTGAATCTGACTTCCTGAATGCTATTGAAATACATACACATATACACATTTACATACACACGTATAGGGATACACATACACACACACATATACATGAACTTGTAAATACACATATACATATGCATACACATATACATACACACATATACACCTAAGTAAACATCTACATACACATATGCATACAAACACATATAATACACATGCACATGGGCATGCACATACGCACGTGTAAATACGCATATGCATACACACATGGATGCACATATACACATGTATACACATACATACACACATACATACATACATATACACACACACATACACGTACACATACACGCAGAGGGGGCAGATGTAGTTGATAAAGAAGCTGCTGCCTTGGAGCTTGGAAGTCCTAGATTGAAGTTTGGCCTCGAGTGTGTACTGGCTGTGTGACCCAGGGCAAGTTACTTAACATGTCAGCACCATAGACCAGCAACTCTTAAACTGTGGGTTGCAGCCCTATGTGGGATTGAGAAAATTTGGCAACGGTTAAAGGTTTCTGAATGTGCAATGACCAAAAATAAATTAAAAATCAAATGTGTAATGAATCCAAGGTGTTTCTGGCAACACTTGCCAGTGTCACTTCAGGCAACTTCTCCACAGTCTTGGTTCTATACACGAAGCATTAGCACTTTGCACTGCACATGCCCTCAGGCCATGCAGTGCCAACAAATGCTGCTGAAATGTGAAAAGAGATTGAGAGTGGGAAAGTTTAAGAAGCCCTACTCTAGACAATAATCTGAACTCATAAGTTTGAGGGAAACTTACAGACCTGCAAACCATATTGGTAGAGGTTTCCTCACTTAGGATTTCTCTCTGTCAAGGAAATCATAGATTTAATCCCTATCCCTATAGATCTATTTATAGAGACTTGTGTATATACAAGCATATGTGTGTGTTGTGTGTATACAGAGAGAGATACAAATATATACATATATTTCCTTTTCTAAGGTATTGATAGGAAGGTCTTCTGTCTTTAGATTTTCAAGGAATTTTGTTTTTTGTCAGTGAGAGTCTAGAAAATCCAGATTGTTATTCAGTGTCTTCATTTAATGTCTGATAGTTAAATTGAACTTCAAATTTTGCATGATGCTTTAAATATATTACCCCATTTGATCTTGTGATAGTGATCTTGTGAGATAGGTGTTAATACTGCGAAGTAAGCATGTGACTGCTCCATGATCAAAGCCAGTAAGTATAGAGAAGGGCTATGGACCCGGGGCTCTCCTGACTCGAGGTCCAGAACACTTTCTACTCTACCATGCTGCTTTTCATTTTGTTTGCCTTGCCACGGTTATGCTTACCTAAGCAAATTATTTCAAAGCTTCCCAAGATGGTCTCGAAATATGTCATGAGAGTTTTAGTTGGTACTTAACTCCTAACAGACATTTGTAACACAATATATCATGCTGCACCTGCAATCACAAATTATTATGTACTAGAAGTGTTTAAAGAGGACCAGCACCTCTGGTGGGAGGGTTTGCTGAGGCCTTTTCAGGACTGCTCATCCACCTTTAGTGGCTACTTGGCACTCTACTCTCACCTGGGCTCCAAGAAGCTGAAGCATGGTGCCCACACCTCATTAAGCTGTCTTGGCAGATGGGTTAAACTTGGTTGAGAGTAACTAATGGGTCTCAAAACCATCAATGAGTTAGAGAAGTGTCTACCCCAAGGCTTCAAAGACTTCCCCCAGAGAATGGACAGATGAGAACAGTTTGTTCCAAAGGCCATGAAGGCAGCCAAAGTAGGTTCTGTGAAGTGCTTAGAGCTTGGTCGGGCATCAAAGTTCATCTGCATCATAGCCCATTGCCAGTCATCTTGACTTTTGCCTCGTCACTGGACTTTGATGACACCATAAGGAAGAGTGAGGTTGACGACTTTGTGAAATCCTGCCTCACTTAAATCCAATTCACTCTCAAATCAGGACATCATACTGTGAAGTCTTTGATCCTCTTTGAAAAAGAGGGACAAACAGGAGGCAGCAAGGTAGCTCAGTAGATAGAGTACTGGACCTGAATTCAGAGAAACATGAGTTCAAATCTGACCTCAGATACCAACTAGCTGTGTGACCCTGGGCAAGTCATTTTACCTCACTTTGTCTTAATCCACTAGAAAAGGAAATGGTAAAGCACTCCAGTATCTTTGTAAAGAAAACCTCACAGACAGCGTTGGCGTGCTATGATCCATAGGGTCATGAACAGGCAGACATGACTGAACAACAAGAAGGATACACGTAGTTGAATTCTTAGTATGGCTGTTAATGTTGTCTTTAGTCTTTAGGGTGTGGGTTGATGTTAACATTTATTATGTACTTAGTATATGTCAGACACAAATAATTCTTTGAGCTCCTCGAAGGTAATAGTTGTGTCTACATAACATAAATGACCCAAGTATGAAAATCACACAAATTTGAAAATTTAATTAAAATTGTATTGATGACCTAGGGGAATTACCAGTGTCTGCTTTGTTACAATCAAGGTGACTATAATTTGCTCCAGGCTTCTATGGCAATAAAGAAACTCAATAGTCAGTAATGACCTGGTTAAAGCCTATCTGTTTTGTTGGTTTGGGGCAGCTCCCTAAATGACATAATTTGAGGAATACCCAAAAGGTCCTGCCTACACAGATATATGCCCACTCCCCTCTTCTGCCTACTGTACCTTCCCTTGTTGGAAATATTCACTATTATAATCATGAAGAGTTTAGAATCAAATTATCATTTGTTATATGTATATATGTAGGTTGTTTATTTGTTTTCCAATGCTATCCATTGTACTTGTTAGAACTAAAGATTCAACCATGACTAACATACTCAGTGGGAAACACTATTAGTAATTCACAAATCAGTGTTGTATTCACAACTAAGGTTAAGGATAATCATATATTCATTTAATAAAAAGCCTAAGATTTTGTTACAGGTGGGTCTAATACATCAAAGTATTGACTTTTCCTAGGTTCCCTCAGGCAAAGTTGAAAATTTGGAAATTCAATCATAGAATAATTGATGAAATTGGAACAAATTTACCCACTGGTAGTAATAGTCTCAATAAAACTTTTTTAAAACTCATTTAAAGCTAACAAAAAATTAGCTGTGATCATAGCAGTGCAAACAGGATAATAATTCATGATTTCAGTAAATAATGAGGACTCTTCTTCTGTAGACATTAGAAATGTATTCTCGGTCATTGATTAGAGAAAAATAAAACTGTAAATGAGTGTGTTCGAGATTAGTGTCATTTGAAAAGGAAAGATGTAAAAGTTCTAGTATTTTAAGAGAAACATCCAATTGACCACAGGAAATAACCATGTTGTTTAATCATTAAGAATGAGTGGGAAATATAAGTGGAACTAGCAATTTTAACATCTTCTAAATAAGAACTATTTAAACCAAATTGCTAAATAAATAACAGAGGAAATAACATAGCCTAAAAGCATTACAGTGATACTCTAAAACATAGAGAAGAAAGAATACAGGTGTAGTTCCCTTGTTTGCACCAATTCTTCTACTTGGGTGAACATTTAGGTTAAGTTAATGTCTACTCCTTTATGTAAAATCTGTGACCTGAATTATCTCAGGAATTATTTTTACATCCCTAAAATAATGTCCTTTCAGAAAACCTACAAAACGTATTTGAGATGGATTAAAAAAGTGACAATGAATTCTTCAAATCTGATCTGAGCTTTACAAAGCCAGCAAAAATGTTTTTTCTTTCCTCCATTTCTTCTTCCTTCCTCCTTCTCACCTTTCCTGTCTTCTCCCCCCCTTTCCTGATTTCCTTTCTCCTTCTCTTTCTCTGTGGATTTCATTAGCTTTCTCAGAAATTGTCGTTTAAAGTACCTACTGAGGTTGAGAGGGAGGGGTAGAGACTAACATACCATCAAGAGCTATCATGACTTTATGAAAGCTCTGTGAGTGACTGCTTTGAGAGCAGCTCCCAGCCAGGGGCTGGCCCCATGTCTACGTTGGATTAGAATAACTATAGCCTCACACAAGACTGATGTTAATGAGAGGAGCCCTCTTTCTTTTTCTCATTGTCCATTCCCTTTTTATGGGAAGATGTGGCTGCCTATTATGCATAAACCTTATTTGTTTCTGGTGTTGTGAACCCAAGACTCCTTATTTGTATAGACACCATCTCACCCTGCACATTTTTAGCTTAACTTGCTTTTCAGTTAGCATTTGACATTCATTCTTCTTCTCCATCTGCAAAATGCCATCAGTCACCAGGGCTCTGCTAAAGGTCACAGCTCTACTCTCACTACGGAGAAGGTAGGAGTCCTAGGATATAGAAGTGACCTTTGACCGTTGACTTTATCGTTCACGCTCTCTATACCACTGTGGTGTTAGGCACAGACTAAAGTCCAGAAGAGCTGGGTACAAAGTATGCCTCTGATGTTCACTATCAGATAATGAATGTGTCACTTAACTTCCCAAAGCCTGGAAAATGTGAGGCTTAAACCAAATATGCATTGTTTCCTTCCAGCTATATAATATAGAGATAGAGATACGTCAAGCTGTATATAAGCTAGCTCTATAATATATATTAATCTCTATCTACATCTCTGTATAACTATCTGTGTGTGTGTGAGATTGGATAAGGTTTATCATGAAGCAGAGAAGTTGTATTTGTTATAACACATCGACAACTATGGAACACTTTATTTAAATCAAACTCTGAGCTAGGTAGTATAGGTTTAAGTATATTCATTTCCTAAGGGATATAGAAAGATATATACATACTACATGCATACACATAGTATGTATGTATATATACATATATAGAGAAAGATATACTTGGAGAGAGAGAGAGATGTTAATTGAATTGTCCAAGGTTACACAGCTAGTAATTTTGATATCTTAGCTTCAAATACAAGTGTTTCAAATGTATACCTAATATATTCACGATGATAGCTCTTTCTCTTTTAAACATGTTTTATAGCTCCTTTTTATCACTATCAATTCCTAATGACCTTGCCCCCTAAAAACCTCCTTTGTAAAAAGGGAAAAAGGCATGATTTAACAAATAATGTCTGAAAATGCATTTCTCATTCCCAACCTGCAGTCTTCCACATGACTTTGTAAGGTAGATAAGGGAAGGAGCGGGGCTGTGTTCTACTGCATAACCATCAAAACTGTCGCTATAGACAGTGCTGTGCATAGGAAGAAGTTCTTGGCTTTGTCAACGTATGTGTTCAATTTTATAGAAGGGGTAGGGAGTGAAGTGCACCTTAGTCATGTTTATCATTCCTTATAATACCCTGGGGAAAAGCATCAAGATTTCAGGCTCTGACACACCCATCTTTAAAAAGACAAATAACTGGTGTTAAGGGATCTTTGACATATCTTGACATCTCCATTTTACTGAGAAGATAAATTCCATTCAGCAAATACTTAACTGTGTGCAGAGCACACTATCAAGTACTAAATGAGATCCAATGTTTACATAAAATATGATCCCTTCACTTACACAGCTTGCAGTCTAGTAGAAGGATATGACACATATAAAGATAATATGAAATAATAAATACGGGCATTATAGAAAAAATATCATGATGTAGGAGATGAACATTTTCACAGTAAAGAACACCAGAATTGAAGTCTTGCCTCTGCCACACATTGTAAGTTCCTGAGCAAAGCACTTAATCTCTTACTTCCCCAGACAATTCTTGACAACTAAAAGTTGCAGAACAGTGGTGACTCTACCTTGGTAGAGGGAGGTTCAATACTGGGAAGCTCTAATGAAATTGAAGAGCCAGGCCAAAACTTGAATTAGGGAGATGGAAAATATCGTGTTCTATAAAGCCCAGGGAGGAATTGATGTTGTTAAGTCATTTCAGTCACGCCTGACACTTTGTGACCACGTTTGGTGTTTTCTTGTCAAAGATACTAGAGTGGTTTACCATTTCCTTCTTCAGCTCATTTTAATGATCAGCAAACTTAGGCAAAGTGGGGTTAAGTGACTTGCCCAGGGTCACACAACTGGTAAGTGTGTACAGGCTAGATTTGAACTCAGGAAGATGAATCCTCCTGACTCCGAGCCCAGTGCTCTATCTACTGCATATCTAGCTGCCTCCAGAGAGGAACAGGAATCGGCTATTGAGGAGATAAGATTCTAACTGGATTTTTAAGGCCATATAGAAATTTTGAAGAGGAAGAGGGTGAACATTCCAAGAACAAGGAACAATACAAGCAAAGGCTTGATGGCAGGAAATAGAGACCAAAAGAAAAACAACAAAGACCATAACTCAGACATGTAATCATGAATTATAAATGACACAAACAAATTATATGTCTTGTGGTTCTTGTTCTTGTTTTTCAGTTGTATCCAACTCTTCATGATCTCTTGTGGGGTTTTCTTGGCAAACACACTGAAGTAGGTTTGTCATTTCCTTCTCAAACTCATTTCACAGTTGAGGAAACTAAAGCAAACAGGGTTAAGTGACTTGCCCAGAGTCACACAGAAATTAAGTGTCTCAGGCCATATTTGAACTCAAGAAGATGAGTCTTTCTGACTCCAGACCCAGCACTCCATCCATTGCACCACCTAGCTGCTCTTCACCTATCTTTCCATCCTTCCTATTTTTTGGCAAAATTATTTCCCAAATAAAACTATATCATGGTATTGATGTGCTCTCTCAAATAAACATACAAAGTATACATCGTGATCCTTATGTCCTTTTAGACAAAATATTGTATGTCATCAACTGTTTTCAGTGGATTCACAGCATCGCTATGAATTGTAACATAGCAAAAGGAAATGATTCTTTCAAGATATCTGAGAAAGATAGTCTGCATTGGAGTGGTAGCTCTCTGTTGATCATATTGGATAATTTATTTACAGCTTGGAAAGTAATTGATTCTGTACCATCACTTAAATTAAAATATTACTATCCCTAAGGTTAAACACCAGAATTTTCTATGGATTATAAATATAAGATTGCAAAATCTTATAAGCTTTGAAGGAAAATATAATGGAAACATGATGAGGAGGAGGGTGAGAATGAAGATGGAGATAATGATCATGATGATGATGGAGGATGAGGAGGAAATATATTATAAGGTGTGATTTTTCTGTAACAAATAACATTATCTCATCAAGGTCTGCATCCTGTGTCAAGCAAGGGTGATTTATGTGTAAGCTGTAACTCTTCTTGGATCTTACTGTTTGTCTAATCTAGAATTGTCAACAGAAAAGCATTTCTGACCTAGTACATGCAATGAGTACTAACACCCAGAAGCTCATTAATTGATTATCACCTGTTATAAATGTTTTCTTTTGTGAAGTACAAGTGGAATTCGCTTTTTTTTCCTGAAAATGTAACCTATGCGTTCTCTCTTTTTTAATAGCTACAACCAAAAACCTTTCTCTTAAAAGTCATAAAGCTCATTGGGGTGGCACATTCAGTAAAGGAAAAACCTCACATGTAACATGGTCCCGCCTCTGAGCACAGAGAACAGGGGGAATAAATTAGAACATGAATTAAGGGTCCCGATTGTGAATGCTACCTGTCCACCTTCCCTGAGTGAGAATGCTTCCTCTTCATCGGGAGGGTTTGGTGAAGAGAGAAAGTCAGCCTATTACATCATAAACCTTTAGGGGATCATATTTTTAACTCCATTCTAGCTGAAGATAATGTATTTGTTTCTTCAAAACACAGCCAGTTGGTTTCCATGCAGGGCATGAGTTTGATGCCAAATCCTAGAGTACTTGGCACCTGTAGGTGTAATGATCTGCCTGTGGTTATGGGTCACCTATACCTATGAAGCAAGAATTATAACGATTCTGATATCTCTTGTTATTAAGAAAAGACAAAGTCACTGTTCTTTCTTCTCCAGTTCCTATAACTGTCATGTGCAAACAAGGACTGTCATTTCTACATCAGCTGATTTTCCCATGTAAGAGACCTTTCAGAAGCTGCATGTAGCTCTTCTGTACATGGGTGGTAATGTTCAATCCATGATGTTATTTCATCTCATTCTATAAAATCCACAATCCTTCATGCAAGATGAGACATAAAATATACATACTTACACTCACACAGTCAGAAATTTGCTGATTGAGAAAGATTTTCGGTGTGACCCTTGAGATACTTCTAGATTTCTTCGGTGATCAGAGTAACAGATTCTCCACCTGTTTCACATTTTCTCCCCAGAAATAGATTTTTTTGTATTTTCACAAAAGTGAGAAAAAGTAGCAGGTGGGCTGAGAAAGCAAATCTTGGCAGAAAATAATGTTATATATAATTTAAAGCAAGGGCTCTGAAAATCAAATATTTTTCTGGGGGGAGAAACAAAGGCATCCCTCTCCCTCTCAGTGACAACTACTCCAGTTCTACTTAACCTACCATGTGACATTTAGTCATAAATCAATTACAGATTGTCTTGTATCATTATATAATAAGTTGTTTCATTAAATTCATATAGTGCATTGTTAAAAGTATAGAATGTCAGAACATAGATCACAGAATGTTAGAGGTTGGAAAGAGCCCATAGAAAATAGTACAGGAAAAAAAAGTTGATTGTCTAGAGAGCAGATGGTGAAATAAATCTCCCTCTCCATAGCAGAGAAACTAATAGGTAAAAAAATGGTATATAAGATGAAGAAGGAGTTCACCATATTGAACATGTTTGGCTAAATTTGATGTATTCAAATGTGGGCTCCATGAGATGATACATTTGTTTCATTCCTAGCACCAACAACAGTGCCTGACAAACAGTAGGTGTTTAATAAATGTTTGTTGAATCATTGCCCTATAAGTTCAAGAGGAATACTCCCAAAATCTCTCAAAAAGGTATGGTTTTATGTTGTTTTTTTTTAATCCTTTGATCAAATGTTTACCAATGTTTTAATCTCTATTGAAAAAAGGGGGATGGAGGGGGCGGAGCCAAGATGGCGACTGGAAAGCAGTAACCGGCCTGAGCTCCCCTCCAAGTCCCTCCGAAAACCTATGAAAAAATGGCTCTGAACCAATTCTAGAACTACAGAACCCACAAAGGGGCAGAGGGAAGCAGGACTCCAGC
>JAQQSZ010018742.1:0-10513 GCA_028646595.1 Phalanger gymnotis | reverse complement strand
TCTCTATATATATATATATATATATATATGTATGTATTTCCTTCAACTACCCTAATACTGAGAAAGGCTTCATGAATTACACACATCATCTTTCCATGTAAGAATGTAAACAAAACAATTCAACTTCAGTAAGTCCCTTATGATTTCTCTTTCTTGTTTACCTTTTCATGCTTCTCTTGATTCTTGTGTTTGAAAGTCAAATTTTCTATTCAGCTATGGTCTTTTCACTGAGAAAGCTTGAAATTCCTCTATTTTATTGAAAATCCATACTTTGCCTTGGAGCATTATACTCAGTTTTGCTGGGTAGGTGATTCTTGGTTTTAATCCTAGCTCCACTGACCTCCGGAATATCGAATTCCAAGCCCTTTGGTCCCTTAATAAAGAAGCTCCTAGATCTTGTGCTATCCTGATTGTGTTTCCATAATACTCAAATTGTTTCTTTCTGGCCGCTTGTAGTATTCTCTCCTTGAACTGGGAACTCTGGAATTTGGCGACAATATTCCTAGGAGTTTTCTTTTTGGGGTCTTTTTTCAGGAGGCGATTGGTGGAGTCTTTCAATTTCTATTTTACCCTCTGCCTCTAGAATATCAGGGCAGTTTTTCTTGATAATTTCTTGAAAGATGATGTCTAGGTTCTCTTTTTGATCATGGTTTTCAGGTAATTCAATAATTTTTAAATGATCTCTCCTGGATCTATTTTCCAGGTCAGTGGTTTTTCCAATGAGATATTTCACACTGTCTTCCAGTTTTTCATTCCTTTGGCTCTGTTTTATAATGTCTTGATTTCTCATCAAGTCACTAGCTTCCACTTGCTCCAATCTAATTTTGAAGGTAGTATTTTCTTCAGTGGTCTTTTGGATCTCCTTTTCCATTTAGCTAATTCTGCCTTTCAAGGCATTCTTCTCTTCATTGGCTTTTTGGAGCTTTTTTTGCCATTTGGGTTAGTGTATTTTTTAAGGTGTTATATTCTTCAGTATTTTGGGGGTCTCCTTTAGCAAGTCATTGACTTGTTTTTCATGGTTTTCTTGCATCTCTCTCATTTCTCTTCCTAATTTTTCCTCTACTTCTCTTACTTTCTTTTCCAAATCCTTTTTGAGCTCTTCAATGGCCTGAGACCAATTCATATTTTTCTTGGAGGCTTTTGATGCAGGCTCTTTGACTTTGTTGTCTTCTTCTGGCTGTATGTTTTGATCTTCTTTGTCACCAAAGAAAGATTCTATATTCTGAGTTTGAGTTTGTGTCCTTTTTGGCTGCCTGCCCATTTTCCCAGGTAACTACTTGATCTTTGAGCTTTTTGTCAGGTTATGACTGATTGTAGAGTAGAGAGTGCTTTGTCTCAAGCTTTAGGGGTTGTGCTGCTGTTTTCAGAGATACTTCTACTCCACTGTCACCCACAAGCTCTGCCACAGCAGTGGTCCTCCCCCACCCAAGAACCGCCAACCAGGATTGTGACCGAGATCCAAGCAGGGCAAAAGAAGCTCTGCACTCCCTATCTGGTGTGCTGCATGATTCCTCCCACTGTGTGAGCCAAGGATTCCTAAAGCAGCTGACACTGGAGCTCTGGAAGCAGCCGCAGGAGTTTCCTGCTGCTGCTGCTCCCACCATCACACCACCTTTGCCACTCCCAGAGCTGGTGGCCAGACCGCTTTCTAACCCGATGTAGCAGTTTTCTCACTAACCTGCTCCATGGCCTCTGGAGTTTGTGGGTTGGGAAGTCTGGTAACTGCCACAGCTCAATGATTCAGGGCCCTAAGGTCTGCTCTGGTCCAACTCCTGGTCTGGTCTGTTCTGGTGCAGCCCACACTGGGCTGCGTTCTGCTCCCAGCACCATGCGATAGACCCTTCCCAACGATCATCCAAGACGTCCTGGGCTGGAGACCTGTTTCCCTCTGCTATTTTGTGGGTTCTGAAGCTCTAGAACTTGTTCAGATGCATTTTTACAGGTGTTTGGAGGGATCTGGAGGAGAGCTTAACTAAGTCCTTGCTTTCCAGACACCATCTTGGCTCCACCCCCCAATAGTAATCCTTACAGTAAAAAAAAAAAATAACAAAAATGAAAGCAAACAAAACACACTGAATTGATAACTGAGATCTTGCTTTGTGTGTGTGTGTGTGTGTGTGTGTGTGTGTGTGTGTGCGTGCGCGCGCGTGTGTGTGTGTATGTATGTGTGTGTCTGTGGGGGCAGGGAATAGACTTAAATACATAAATAGCAAGTCTGATTTTAAAAAGAAAAATCCTATTGTTTATATCAAGAATAAAAAAGAATGCATAGCATCTGAAGATGAAATGAAGTTATTGAACTATTTTGCCCAATCATATGCCCACAAAACAGACAGCTTAGGTAAAATAGATGCATATTTACAAAAACATAAACCATGCTGATTAAAGGAACAAGACATATATTACTTAAATAATCCAGGATTAGAAAAAGATTGAACATGCAATAAAATGAAATCTTCAAGGGAAAAAAATAAAAGAACCAGATGTACAAGTGAATTCTATCAAAAATTAATAGAAAATTCCACTATCACATAATCTGAAATAATAAGAAAAGTAGTGATTCTTCCAAAATTTATCTATGATACAAATATGGTCTTTATAGGGACCAAGGAGAAACAAAGCATAGAAAAAAACCTATAATCCAATATCCCTAATAAACATTGACACAATCTTTGCTAATATTAGCAAAGAGATGACAACAACATACTAAAAAGATTATATAGTATTATCCAGTTGGATTTTTCCCAAGAAAATAAGGTTGGTTCAATATAAACAAAACTCTAAACATACGTTTCATTGGCACAGCATTTAATCTATAAGTTAATACTCTTGTTACTTTTATTATATTGGCATGGCCTAGCCATGAGCACTGCATGTTTCTTCAACTATTTAAGATATTCTTTATTTCTTTAAGGACTATCTTTAATTGAATCTGTAGAAATACTGTGTGCTTAAGTACATTGCTTACAAGAACTTGTTTTATATATTTTGCGGTTGTTTTAATAAGAATGAGGTTTTCCCTATTTTGCCTCTGGAATTTTGTTGTTATATATGATGCTACTATATATGATGTGGGTTTATTTTGTAGTCTGCAACAATGCTGATGCTATCAATTGTCTTATTTTCTTTCTTTGCTTATTGCCTAATGCAACTCAGCAGTGTTGTATTGCTGAAACCAGGTTAAAATGTAACTATGAAATGTTTAGTAAAATAACTTAGATGATGTTAATTTGTCATTTTTGAAATCAATATGCCAGAACCTTTAGTGGTGCAGTGGATAGAGCACTGGGCCTGAAATCAGGAAGACCTGAGTTCAAATCTGACCTCAGACACTTATGCCCTGAGCAAGTCACTTAGCCTTATTTGCCAGTTTCCTCATCTGTAAAATGAGATGGAGAAGGAAATGGCAAAACATTCCAGTGTCTTGGCCAAGAAAACCCCAAATGGGTAATGAAGGGTGAGACATGACTGATGTGACTGAACAACTGAACAAATAACAAAAGCCAATATGCAGCCCATAGGGATCCATCTGTATTTGAGTTTGACACCATTGCCCTGATTTCTTAAGTAGTTAGTCCGTAAACTAGCATTTATTAAATACTTCATTATGTGCCAGGCACAGCACTAAGTGTTGAATATACAAAGAAAAGCAAAAAACAAATAAAAAAATTAATCAAAACTGGTCTCAAGGAATTCATAGTCTAATAAGGGAGGCAAAAGGAAAACAATTATCAACTAGTAAAAACAAGACACATACAGGATAAAATGGGTATAATCTCAGAGGGATCATACTAAGAATAAGAAAGACTGGGAAAGACTTATATAAAGTAGGACTTTTAGTTGAGACTTAAAGGAAGCCAGGAGGTAGAAAGAGGAGAGAGTTGCGGAAATAGGGGCCTCTCAGCAAACATAGCTAAAGTTTGGAGACTGAATGCTGTGTTCAAGGAATGGAAAGAAAGTCAGTGTAACTATATTGTACTGTATCTGGAGGGGAGTGAGGTATAAGACTGAATATGTAGAAAGGGGCCAGGAAATAAAGTACTTTAAAAGTCAAACAGATGGTTTTATATTTGATCTTGGAGGTAATACTTATAGCCACTACTTTAGAGAACTTTAATGTTTACCAGTGCTTTCCACATATTAATTTAACTGATCCTCCCAATAATTTTCCAAAGTAGGCACTATTATTATTCTCATATAACAGAGGGGGAAACTGAGGCTAAGAGACTTAAGTTACTTGCCCAGGGTCACACAGTTAGTGAGTGGTCTGAGGCAGAATTTGAATTCAGGTCTTCTCTGACTCAAGTCCTGGGCTCTATTCACTGTACCGCCTAGTTGTTCCTCATAGTTACTGGAATTTACTGAATGATATTGGGGGGGGTGTTGGTAGAAAGGCAGGTTATACGGTCAGATGCCAGTTTCAGGAGGATTGATTTGACAGCTGAATTGAGGATGGATTGGGTTGGGACAAACCAGCAAGGTATGTCATTAGTCCAAGCGTGAAGTGAGGAGGGCCTCCATTAGGGTGATGGTGGTGTCAAAGATGAGAAGGAGACCTACATCACGGATGTTATGAAGGAAGAATCAAGAAGACTGGACAAGTGATTCAATATGGGGAAGGGGAATGCAAGTGAGGAACTGAAGATGACACCTAGGTTGTGAGTATAGGGTGACTAGGAGGGAAGGATGGTGGTGCCCTTAATAATAACAGGGAAGTTAGGAAGAGGGGAGGGTTTGGGGAAAAAGAGAATGAGCTCAGTTCACTGAATTTAAGACGTTTCTAGTACATGTCTTTTGAGATGTCTATTTGGTAGTTGGAGATGTGAGAGTGGAAGTCAGCAGACAGGTTAGGACTGGACTAGTAGATCTGAGAGTCATCTGAACAGAAACAATAATTGAAACCGTGAGAATTGTTATGAATATTAAAAAGGGAGAAGAGAAAAAAGGCCCTGGGGGACAAGTATGGTTAGTGGGCATGATGTGGTTAAAGATCCACCAAAGAAGACAGAGGAATGGTCAGACAGGTAGGACAGCCATGAGCATGTAGAGTCACAAAACCATCATGTTATCAGCAAATCAGGACAGTTTTGTTTTCTCTTTATCTTTTTTATCTTTCATTTCTTTTCCTTGTCACACTGCTATTGTTTGCATTTCTAGAACTATCACGTAAGAAAGGGAAGAGAAGACATTCTTGTTTTACTCCTCTATTTACTGAGAACTGTTCTAGTGTATCCTCATCATATATGATATTTGGTTTGGGTTTTATGTGCCAGGCACTGTGGTAAGTACTTTAGAAATATTATCTTACTTGATCCTCACAACTACTCTGTGAAGTAGCTGTTATTAGGACCCACTTTATGGGTAAGGAAACTGAGGAAGACAGAGGATAAATGACTTGCCCAAGGTCACACAGCTAGTACATGTGTCAAGTGTCTGAGGCCACATTTGAACTCAGGTCCTCCTGACTCCAGGATCGATGCTCTATTCACTATTTTTTTTTTAGTTTTATAAGAGTGCTTCATATGCCTCTCTTTCATTGAACATTTCTTCATTATTCCATGATGATTAGGCTCAAATTTGCAGCTGACTTACCTTTTGAGGCAGGATTTTGAGTTTCTTTCCTTTTCAGAATATATTATTTCAAACCTTTCTGTGGTTTCTTGTGAGGAAAATATTATTCCTTGAATTTTTTTGTTTATGTTTCATAGCTTTTCTTCTGACCATTTGCAGAATTTGTTTGTCAATGGAATTGTTAAATAAAACCACTATGTGTCTTGGAATTTGAAGCACAGAATTTTTTTTTCCTTTTCCTGAAGGTGAGATCCATTGATTCTTCTGGTGCTTTGTTTTCTGTGATCAATAGTTCTGAGCGATTTTCTTTCTTTCTTTTAATTAGATTTTTTATTTTTAGTTTACAACAGTTTTACACGTTCTTGAGTTTCAAATTTTCTTCTCTTCCTTCCCCTCTTCCCCCCAAGTCAGCATGCAGTCTGATATAGATTCCACATAAACCTTCACATTAAACTTATTTACATAATAGTCAAGTTGAAAAGAAGAATTATGACCAATGGAATGAATTATGAGAGAGAACAAAACCAAAAATAAAAAAGGAAAAAAGAAAAAAAGGAAAGCAAATAATTTGTTTCAGTCTGCATTCAGACTCCACAGTTCTTTCTCTGGATGCAGTTAGCTTTTTCCATCATGAATCTTTTGGAGCTGTCTTTGAGCTTTGTATTGCTGAGGAGAGGCAAGTCTATCAAAGTTAGTCATCACAGAATCAACATGTCTGTGGTTGTGTATAATGTTCTGCTCCTCTCACTCAGCATCAGATCATGTAGGTTTTTTCCAGGTTATTGTGAAGTCCGTATCTTCCCCATTTCTTATAGCACAATAGTATTCCATTACATTCATATACCACAACTTTGTTCAGCCATTCCCCAATTGATGAGCATCCCCTTGATTTCCAATTCTTTGCCAATGAGTAATTTTCTTGTATTTTCCTGCATTATGGTGTTCAGGTCTTTTTCAACTTGTCATGTTCTTCTGAGAAACCCTGGATCCTCAGATTTCCCGTACGCATTTGGTTTTCAAGATTAATGTTTTCTGTTTTGGGGTTATTTGTTGTTGTTGTTGTTGTTGCTTGTATAAGCATAAGCCCAATGAATCAGTTTTTGAACCCTATTGGAGTGTTCAGGCTGGCAGGGGAGGAGTGCTAAGTAAGGATGTTAAAGATTCACATTCTCCACTATTAATTTATAATGTAGCTACATTTGGGCCTTTTGGCCTTCTTACAGTATATAGTGAGCTGCAATTGCTCTACTTCTGATGTTCATAATTCCATTTTCTTTTCTTGTAGACTTACTGGGCACTGGAGAGAATGTCTATTCTTCCATCTTGATCATCATTTGACCAGAAGTCTAAATTAACTTTTGACCTAACATTTAAAGTTTCCATCCATAAATCTGGAATGCCTTCTATCACTGATGTGCACATTGTGTAGATACAAACGTAAAGTTTGATAGTAGGGAGACAAATGTAGGGAATACACATCACCAGGACAACAAACAGCACTGTAACTGTGGGTCCTGATGTCCTTTTCTCTTTCTTGGGGACTGTCTCTACTGAGCTCACCAATGGGTCTGTATTCGGTGTTTGATGATCCACCAAACTGCTAGGCTGGGTTGTCCTGTAGCTGTACTCTTCACAGGGAACAGAATCTCAGATGGATGAGCTGGTTTTCTGGATTGCTCAGTGCAACTATCCTGAATTGTTCATGCCTCCACTTCCCCTGATTACCGATGGCAGCTGTAGTCTCTAGTAATTCCAGTTTCAGACTACAATAATACTCTCCACTGATAGGGTAATGCTTTTTTTTTTTAAATAAGAAAGGGCAGAGATCCTTAGTCTAGGATGAGAAGGTGACTCTACAGTTCTGCTCCCTTGTCTGAGTTCTGAGATTTTTCTTCTTTACCTCCCAGAAGGCAAGTGATAGTACAGAGATATAGTCTCTCTTTTGCCAACCAACTTTCAGTTACAGATGATAGGGAGGAGAGCAAGAGTCTTTCTTATGCACAGTTCTTAGGTGTTATTTTTCTCTACTTCCTGGTTCACAAATAGGTCTTCATGGTGAAAAATGTGGCTCATTTATAGGAAGTAACCAAACACTGTTCTTTGTCAGCTAAGCCATAATCAGGCAAGGCATAATTGTCTGACGATCACATAACAATTCTACGGTTCGTGGTTCAACAGTTATCATGTCACAGTTCTCTAGCTAGTTATATGAAAACGAGGAACTTTAAAAGAATCCTGAAGCACACTTTGTTTTAGCAAATGATCAATCACTGCAGTTGCTTTATTAGTGTTTTTATAAACAAGTCTTACATTTATTTTTAGGAAAAAGAAGTTATTATTTTTTAAAAAATATTTTTTAATATTCTTTAAAAATTTGAGTTCCAAATTCTCTCCTTCCCTCTAGTCACTTCCCCATCAATTGAGAGGGCAAGCGCTATGAAATCAATTATACACATGAAATCATGCAAAACATATTTCCAGGGCAGATAGGTGGTGTAGTGAGTAGAGCACCAACCATGGAGTCAGGAGGACTTCAGTTCAAATCCAGCCTCAGACACCTGACACACTTACTAGCTGTGTGACCCTGGGCAAGTCGCTTAACTCCAACTGCCCTGCCTTTCCCCCTCTAAAAAAAAACCCAAAAAACCATATTTTCATATTAGTCATGTTACCAGAAAAATAAAGTGAAAAAAATTATTTGCACTTAGAGTTCATCAGTTTTCTCTTTGGAGGTGCACAGAATTTTTCATCACGAGTCCTTTAGAATTGTCTTGGGTTTATTAAACAAGTCTTATATGAAAAAGGGCAAAGACAAACCAAATACGAAAAGTCAAATTCTGGAGAGAGAAGGAAAAGGAGAAGGAAAGGGGAATGTTTTGTTTTCATCATATCCCTAGCACCTAGAAGATTACCTGGCACATAATAGACACCTACTAAATTGCTTGTTGATTGATTATATGGCAATTAGCAAAGATAAGGTCTAATATGTATTTCTGACAAGTACATTTTAAAAATAGTTCTATTATTTAAAATTTATGACCATCAAAAACTTACAAAACAAAAATAACTCCACTCCCAATATAGTAATGGGAGGGAAAGATAGGGAGTCTAATCAAGTCACTTAACTTCTCAATGCCCTAGGCAACTCTCCAAGACTAGAAATCACACTGAAGATGAATGAAAATTTGTATGGGAAGAGGGAGTTCCTCATCCAGTATTCCCTATGTCAACAAAATCACAGATCCAGTCCCTATTTCTAATAATAATACACAGTAAATACACAAAGAAATAAAAATATGACAATTGTTGGTATGCATTAATGTATTCTTGATTGAATTCTGAATTGGCCTATTCTGGAAACCAATTGGATATACAGAAAAGGTCACTCAACTATACCTACCCTTTGGTCTAGTAGGCATCTGTCCCAAAAATATCAAAGAAAGAGGGGAAGTATTGCATATACACAAACATGCACAGCAGCGCTTTCTGTAGTAATAGGATTGGGAACAAAGTCAGTTTTCACCAGTAGGGGAATGGCAGAGCAAATTATGGTATATAATTGTAATGGTACATTATTGAACCATGAGAAATGACGAAAAGGATGGACGGACAGAAAGAAAACTTCTATGACTCATATGAATTTATACAGAGTCAATAAGCAGATCCAGGGGAGCGATCTGTACCATGACCACAATAATATAAAGGAAAATAACTTTGACACTTAAGAACTCTTAATGCAATGTCTAATCCTGACTCTTCAAGAATGACGATGAAACCTGCTTCCCACCTTTTGACAGAGAAACAATAAAACAGAGGTGCAGAATGAGACACATTTTCAGACATGACCAACATATGTATTTTATTATTTGAGTATATAGATATTTATTATAAGGGAGGGACTTTTTTATTGGGGTGGGGAAAGTGGTGACAGAGAATACAAGGGCAGTGATAACAATACAAAAAAAAAGTCAAAAAACGATGACAGTCAATGAAACATTAAAAAATACATAGAAAAGAAAGGAGTTCACAAGGGACAGAAGCAAAGAAGTGTGGGTACTATTATGTTAAATTTAACACATACTTAAAAACTAACCTACATATCTGAATTTCACAGTTTCAAACACAGTTTTCTCCCCTCTTCTTTGTAAATGGAAGTGCCTATTTTCAAGATGACAATTAAAACATCAGGCAGCTGGGTGGTACAGTAAGAAGAATTCTGGACTAAGAAAAAGGGGATCTAGGTTCAGCTTTTGCCTCAGATTGGTCGTGTAACTCCAGGCTAGTTATTTCGCCTCTAAGGCTCAGTTTCCTCATTTGCTACATGGAGATAAGAGCACCTAGCTCACAGGATTGTCGGGAAGATTAAATGCCACAGCATATGTAAAATGCTTCATAAACCTTAAAACATTATACAAATGCTAGCAACTATTATTATTTAAAATAAAGTAAAGAAGATACAGACCCATGTAGAAATAATTAAGCATAAAAGCAGAATGAATTAAGTACCTATAAGAAAGAGGCACAAAGTCCTATAAGAATCCAGAGGAAGGGGGGGGCGGAGCCAAGATGGCGACTGGAAAGCAGTAACTGGCGTGAGCTCCCCACCAAGTCCCTCCAAAAACCTATTAAAAAATGGCTCTGAACCAATTCTAGAACTGCAGAACCCACAAAGTGGCAGAGGGAAGCAGGGCTCCAGCCCAGGACAGCCTGGATGGTCTCGGGGTAAGGTCTGTCCCGCACGGAACTCCCAGCTCCCAGCTGAGGGGAGTGGAGCTGAGACAAGCAGAGCCCAGTGGCGCGCGCAGACCGTGGACCAACAAGACCAGGAGTGGAGCGGAGAGTGCCCTAGCATGCTGAATTACTGAGCTGTGGCATGTACCAGACCTCACAACCCACAAACAGCAAAGACAACACAGAAGGTTAGTGGGAAAAGCTGCGGGAC
>JAQQSZ010018741.1:0-10513 GCA_028646595.1 Phalanger gymnotis | reverse complement strand
AATGGGCTTTCTGGGCCTGGAGTCTTTTTGTCAAGATGTTGGAATGGGGAGGCTGGTTCAAGTTTTTGCTGCGGTGGGGCCTAAATAAATTTCTTGTTGTTTTCTCCTTAGAGAATCTCTCATACCTTGCGATTTCAGACCATTCAAACATATACATGATTATATTTGAGATCATAAATTTGGCCTTCCTACTACAGTACCTTTTTAAAGTTCTTTTGATATTACAAATGTACCAGTGGGACAAAAGAGTAGTCCATTGGTTATTTCACAATCTAACCACATGGCCTGCCCATCTATTGTCAGTTATACATTTCTTTGACAATACGCTTTATGCTGATTCCACAGCATAATCCTTTACTTATAACAGGCTGTACCCCTCATGCCCATCACATTCTTCTCCACTGCCCTTTGGGCATATGACAACTTAAGTGCTTTGGAGACCATAGACTAATGTTTATTCTTGTTACATTTCACCGTATTCGATCTGGCTCCACATTATCCACATACACAATCAACCCCCAAGGCCCTACTACCCATATGACTATAATCAGTATAATTAATAATCATAATTATATATATAATACATTATATACTATGTAATGCATTATAGCTATAATTAATAATTGCAGCTCCTGTTTAAATAGCATGCTAATGTTTTCAAGTGTTCTTTATATTAAATCATTTGATCTTCACAGCAATACTGTGAGGCAGGTACCTTTACTTTCATTTTCCAGATGAAAAAAATGACTTTGAGATAAAAAAAAAACTTGCTTAAGATCACATGGCTGTTCCATGGCAGAGCTGTGGGTATAGAGCTCAGAATTAGAGCTGGCAGCAATTTTAGAGATCGTCTAGTGCAATCCACCTTATTTTACAGGTGAGGAAACTGAGACCTAGGGAGATAAAGTGGCATATATGAGGTCACAGATGTGGTAAGTGTCAGAGCCAGAGCCAGGGAATAGAAGCAGAATCTCTGACTCCAACTACATTATCCTAATTCCCCCACTTCTCTTTTCACTAGCCCAGACTTCCTTCTATCCTACATAACCACAGTTAACAATGTTATCTTCAATGTTAATTCAAATGGTATTCCTTATTTTTCATCCTCTCTGCAGCTTTTGACATTGTTTGCCACCCACTCCCTTGGATACTTCTCCACCCCATCCCCTGACCTTGATTTCCAGGACTCACTCACTCTCTCTCTCTCTCTCTCTCCCTCTCTCCCTTTCTCTTTCTCTCCTCTCTCTCTTTCTCTCTGTCTCTGTCTCTCCCTATCTGTCCTCTTCCTCCCCAGATCTTTTGATGATTTATCATCCCTTTCCTGACACTTAAGCATAGGTATTTTGTAGAGCTCTTTCCTGGGCCCTTCTCTCTTCTCTCTTGATGACCTCGTCATAGTCAATGGCCATGAGTCAATTATCATCTCTATGAAAATGACTCTCAGATCTATGTTTCTGGTCCTAATTTCTCTCCTGAACTTCAGTTCTCCAACACCAACTGCATTACAGACATCTCTACCTGGATGTCATATTGGCCCTTTGAATTCAACATGTCTACACATAAGTGATTGTCATTCTTTTCTCCAAACTTCTCTGTTTCTGTTGAGGGTACCACCATACGCTTCCAGTGATCTAGCTCTGTAACCTGGTAGTAATTCGACCTAGATTCTTCGCTGTCCCTTATAATCAGTTGTCAGATCATGTCGCTGCCATCACCATCTCACGTCCATTACCTTCTCTCAACTCACATGGCTGAGTTCAAGCCCTCTGTGCTCCTCTTAGCCATTGTTGTTATTATTGTTCAGCCATTTCAGTCGTATCTGACTCTTCATGACCCCATTTGGGATTTTCTTGGCAAAGATACCAGAGTGGTCTGCCATTTTCTTCTCTGGTTCTTTTTACAGATGAGGAAACTGAGGCCAACGGGGTTAAGTGACTTGCCCAGTGTCACACAGCTAGTAAGTATGTAAGGCCAGGTTTGAACCCAGGAAGATAAATCTTCCTGACGTCAGGCCCCACTGTGCCACCTAATTGGCCATTATAACTACCTCTTAATCAGCCTCTAGTTTCCTGTCCTTAATACCTTTTAAATCCATCTTCCACACAACTGTCAAAGTAACTTTCCTCTGAACTCATCACTTGCTTGCTCAGAAAGCCTCAATGGCTCCTCATTGTTCTAAGGATAAAACCCACATTCCTCACTCAACCCAGCATTTAAAACCCTATACATCTGGCCCCAGCCTCCCATTTCCAGCCTTATTCCATGTAATAAACATGTTCTCTGAGGTCACCTATATCATGTGCCTATGGGAACTCTTTCATTTCTGCCTCTTAGAAGCCTGAAGGTTCCTTGAAGGACCATAGCAGTGCTGTATCCTCCATAAAACTTCCACTGACACCCATGAGGCTTAGCAGTTTCTCCTTTCTCAAGTTCTGTATTTATTTATTGTCGTGTGTGTTGTACTCTATTCATAGCGTGCAGCTCCTCAAGGACCTTTCTGCACATCAGCCCTGGGGGACAAGCCTTGTTATCCTCAGTTTACAGAAAAGGAAGCTGAGGCCCAAGGGGTCAAGTTGCTTGCCCATTAACATGCAGCTAGTTAAGTGACTGAGCTAATTTTTGCACTCACATCTCCTGACTCCTATTTTTAGCTCTTTTCAGAGGCTGGAACCACTTCCTGCATTTGCAGCATCAGGACACAAACACACAAAAAGCAGAAGATGAAAACAAAATAGGGTGCTGAAATAAGAGGAAATATTGTTTGATGGTCTAAAAAAAATTAACCAATGCATTTCTAGTCTTTTTTCTGGGTGAATCATTGAACCCCAAATCTAGCTTTCACACAACATTACAGTTGACGTTAAACTGAAGAGAAAGACCCCAAATGCCCTTTTCTCATAATTATTGAATGGTGACAATTCTTTCCTATGAAATTTTAGGCCCTTTTGAGCTTAGTCTTGAAGCCTAGTGGTCCTCTTGGTCCCCCTGAATTAATCCTGCTGGATTCTAAGGCGAATAAACAGTCTTACAGAGCCCATTATGTGTTCAGCTCTTTTTACAAATATTGTCTCATTGGATCCTCACAACAACTCTTCAAGGTAGGCACTATTATTACATCCACTAACTGAGGCAGAGGACGAGTGACTTGCCCAGGGTCACACAGTTAGTACGTGTCTAAGGCCAGATTTGAACTCAGGTCTATCCTGACTCAGCTCTCTATCGATTGTGCTACCAGCTACCTCCAATCCTAGTTATAAAGACAATAAAAACTCACAACTTTATGATAATAAGTTATATCTTAACCTTTTACAACTTAGGAGATGGCTTTGAGTGTTACAAAGCATTTCCTCAAAATCACCCTGTGAAGCAGGGTGATTATTATATTAGTATTTAATATATTACACAATATTATAATATAACATATAATTAATATATTATTATCCTCCTCTTGCAGATGAGGGAAATTGAGGAACAGAGAGGTTAAGTGACTTGCCCATGGTCATACACCTAGTAACTGTTAGAGTCAGGGTTTGAATCCAGGTCTTTTGATTCCAAATCCACGACCTCTTTCAGGATGGTGGAGATCAATATGGCTCACTTCAGAAAGGCTCATCCCTGTTTAACTATGCTATGCTTTTTAATTCAGGGTTATGCTTTTTTTTTTTTTTGCCTCTGCAAAGCATCCCTAAGAACCTTGATCATTTTAAAAGTTTCTCCAAAGTCCCTGTGAGGATCTGTCATGTTCAGATGCAGCTTTCACCTGCTTCCATCTTCATTCTTGTCTGGGCCTTTGGAGGTTGGGCACTGCCTCCTCCAGGAAGCTTTCTCTGACTCTACCAGCCCTTTGTGGGTTCCCTTTGTAAGAACTTCTGAGTGATGTAGAAGATCACAGGGTTTAGACCAGAAGAGACCTTAAAGATCGTGCAGCCCAAAGCCCTCATCTTGCTACTATCTTATAACTTACTAGCCAATTCCTTATTATCCTATACTTTACTGATTTTATGATATTGCCAATTTCTCTCCAACTAGATTAGAAGCAGGCTGGGGGGTACAGTGGTTAAAGCCCTGAACATGGAGTGAGGAAGCTTGAGTTCGAATCTGACCTCGGATACTTACTACTTGTATGACCTTGGGCAAGTCACTTAACACCTTTTGCCCCAGTTTCCTCAACTGGAAAATGGGGGATAATAACAGCATGTACCTCACAGGATTGTTGTGAGAATCAAATGAGATCAGATTTAGAAAGTGATTTACAAGCCACCAAGTGCTGCAAAAATGCTGACTATTATTACAAACTTCATGTAGACAGAAGAAAGGAAGCATTGCTTATTAAGCACCTACTGTGTACCATGCATTTCAATCTGGAAGAGAATGGAGGGATTGTGTTGTTCAAACTCCCCTTTTTATGAATGTAGGGGGTGTGGGGAATGACTTGCCCAAGGTCATACATCTAGTACTTGGCCAAGTTGAGACTTACACCAAGTATCTGGGCTCTCAGTGCAGCATTATGGACCCCTTATCCAATACTCTTTAGCACAAAGAATGCTTTCTGTTGAAGACTGAGTGTCTTTTTTGTTTGTTTTGAGGGGGGAAGGCAGGACAATTGGGGTTAAGTGACTTGCCCAAGGTCACACAGCTACTAAGTGTCAAGTGTCAGAGGCCATATTTGAACTCAGATCCTCCTGACTCCAGGGCCGGTGCTCTACTCACTGTACCACCTAGCTGCCCCGAAGACCGAGTGTCTTGTTGAACACTTCATTGGCTTATTGTGTTTGCTTACCCGAGGAACAGGGAGCATTTTGTTGTATCAAGGTAGGAGCAAGCTATGCCTCTCTTCCTTGGGAATCTCCCCAGGACTGGGAGTCTGTCAATCCTCAGCATCTCTGCCTAAATTCTTAGGGACCTGATTGCGCAGGATGCTAGAGTGAGACCCGCGTTTGAAGGCAGAGAACCTGGGTTTGAGCGCTGTCTCTAATACTAACTGCCTATGTAACTTTGGGTTACAAACTTTGGGTCTCAGTTTTTTAATCAGTAATAGGAGGAGGGAGAGGATAAAGTGCCTACTATGTGCCAGGCACTGTGCTAACTGCTTTTTACAAATTTTATCTCATTTGAGATACCCTGAGAGGTAGGTGTTGTTATTGTCTCTATTTTGCAGTTAAGGAAACTGAGGCAAGAAGCAGTTAAGTGACTTTCCCAAGGTCACACAGGTAGTAAGCAAGTATATACAGTCAAATTTGAACTCGGGTTTTCCTGATTCTGGGTCTAGTGCCATATGCACTGTAGCTGCCTCAGTGGAAGGAATATCCTCCTCTGAGGTCCTTTACAGCTCAAAATCAATCACCTGATTTCCAAGGTCTTTTCCAATTCTAAATCCACTCAGTTAGGGTGGTGAAGGGTCTTAAGGTCATGCCGTATAACTGGTTGAAGGAAGCAGGAGTGTTTAGCCTTGAGAAGAGAAGATTAGATGGTATCATCAAGCATTTGAAGGGGAGTCATATCGAAGAAGGATTAGACTTTTTCTGCTTGGTCTCAGAAGGAAGAAGGGGGTCGCTCAGTTGGATGTGGTTCCGAAGGAGAATCAAGCCATATAGGACCCTGGAGAAAGGCATAGGATGGGAAGGGATGGTGCCAGGCTGCTCCTTTTCCTGGGGGGACCCAGAGAATCTTAAGGGTTGAGAGGGACCTTCATAAATTTTAGGAACATAAGTAAAAGGTTTTGGTTTCTGAATGTTCTTTGAGAAAAGGTGCTGAGTGGCTCTGGCATATAAGCAAATGAGTCACTCCCTGCGTTTCTTCTTCCCCTCTTGCTCTGCATGAGGACATGAAGCCAGCCATGATTTGGCATAATCAAGTGCCCGTGTGTTGTCATGGTGCAAATTACCCTATGAGCAAAGCTAGCAGCCTCTTTGTTTCCTTGACTGTCTCATCTCCCCCTCCCTCTCCTAGCATGAGCCATCACTTCAGCTATCTCTCTCTTTCTTGTTCTGATTTGATAATGAATGGCCAAGACCGGTCAGAGAGCAAAAGGGAGATGGCATCTTACTCACAACTCAACCCCAAGGGAGTGCTGCTTCTCTTTCTACCTCTCCTGACTCTTGGTTTGGTGTTAGATCCCAATGTGTCATAGAAATATAGAACCACAGAGCTAAGATCTGGCATGGGTCTCAATTGAAGTTAACAAGGAAGCAGTGTGGCACTCTAAAGAGCTCTGGCTTTGGAGTCTGAGGACCTGAGTTCAAATCTAGGTGCCCTCAGACAAATCACTCACAGTTTCTTTAACAACAAAATGAACAGATGTGGCCTCTGAGGTCTCCCTTTCGGTCCTGGGTCTGTTATCCCATGAGTATTCATTATGTGTTTACTATGTGCCTGGCACTGTGTTGGGCAATAGAGATTCAAAGAAAAAACAGAAACAAAAACAAAACCCCAAAGTGTCCCTATCTTCAAGGACATTATATTATACCAGGGAGATACAATATACACACATGTATGAGTGAACACAAAATATACATGCAATAAAGATGGAGTTCGGAGAGATAAATGCTAATAACCAGAGGGATCAGGAAAGGCCTCATATAGAAGGCTAAAGGCACTGAGCTGTGTTTTAAGGGAGCTCAAAATCCCAAGAGGATTAGGATAAGAACTAGTGACAGAAACATGGTTTAGGATGGAACCAGGGAGTGAGGATGGGCCCAGGGCTGGGGAGTGACAATAAGAACCAGAGAAATTGATATAAATGAGGCTGAGGGCTGAGGATTGCAACCTATGGGGATCTGGACTGAGCATGAGAAATAGGGCTGGGCACTGGGGAAGAAGATGGAGACTGCCACTGGGACTGACGATGGGAAAAAATGGAGAAAAGGGCTAAGATCTGAGGATAGGAATCAGTGTACAATGAAGGACGAATCTCATTGTTTATTTGCTTAGTTCAACTTAGGTCTTGGGAAATAAATCAGTGGCTGAACAGTTTGGAGACATAGTTTTAGCTCTACCTATGTCTTAGACAATTTCATAACTATTCAGAGTCTTCGTGGCAACAGACGAAATGAGAGACTGCTAGCTGCCTCTAATGAACACTTCATTCATTTTCATATTGGTTGAACACCTGCTATGCACAAAGCATTGTGGTAGGAGCCGAGGGAGTTGGCAGATATATTTCCATTCAGAAGTGATGGCGTGTCAGTGAAGGAAAAGCAGACAGGTGGGATTGCAACAGGGTGACATGACCTCATCTGGCAAAATTCACTTGGCAGAATTCTGAATGAAGCATTCATCGCTATGTACCAATGGTGTGTTACTACTAACCACTGGAGGCTTTGTTGTAACAAGAGACATGATCAGTCACAAAATAGGTGTCTGCATGACAAGAATAGGGGCTTAACAAATTTTAAATGTCTGCATTTACAAAATCATTCCTTATTGAGCCCCCATATTATCAATTAATTAAACATTTCTTAAGCACCTACTATGTGCCAGACATGGTTTCCAGAAACAGAGACAAAGCCTCATGCTCAGTTAATCTAACCACAAGGTTTACTGAATAATATACTAACCAAAATGACAAACCCATGCACATAAGGATACAAAGAGGCATGCGCATCCTGGCCTGCCTCATTGCTACCTGCTGAGTCTTTGTCTACCTCGGTAATTTCTTCCAGGAAGTCAGCTCGACACAGACAAGAGCCCAATCACTGGAGAATCCGCCGAGGTTTTGGGCTGTGAAGTTTTACATTGAGATGCACAGAAGGAGATGGATGTTCCAGTCTAAGGTAATCAAATCCCAGGTACCCTTCCCTTCTGTGAGGAGGCCAGTTCAAGGCATTGTTAGATGCCTATTAGTTCCTTTAGTTAAATGCCAGTTCGAGACTAAACAGGCATAGTTAGATGCCTGTTAGTTCCTTTGAAGAAAGGGACTGCACTCCTACATCTTTGTCAATTACTCTAGTTCTCTCTACCTGCACCCTCCACTCCTCTCTCCCCATCCTACCTCCCCTAAATGCCTGAGTCCAGCTGCACTTATCTCAGAACCAAATTCAGCTTTTAAAACTCTGAAATCTATGGGGACATAGCTCTGCAGGGGACTTTGGTACAACCTGGGATTTAAAATAATGGCCACTATTAAAATGGTGGCCACTACAGTGAGAGGAGGAAGGCCGTTGTCACTTTTGAACCTCACAAAAATCCCGAGACAGGTATTTATAGGTAGCATTGCTCCCATTTTAAAGATGAAGACTGTGAGGTTCTTATAGCCGGATTCAGCCAGACTATATCAGCCTTACTCTGGCTTATGCTTCATGTGGATACGGCATTTTCCTACTCCAAAGTTTATGTATATAGATGACAAGAGATGCATAATTGCATAATAGGACTTTGTCTAGCCCCTTTTGGGTATATGCCACTTCTCCTCTCTTCTCATAAACAATATCAAATTACAAGAAAGAACAAAGTTGACAAGTCACTCAATGTAGTTACTATCATGACCTCTATAATCAGCTCTGAGAAATAGACAAAAATTGAAAATATTGTTTCTGACCATCACCATTACTTAGAACTTAAACTAACACAAAAGTTACCACAATGAGGTGGCAGAAATTCTCCAGAAACCACATCAAATAGCAAACATTTGAAACTGGCCAATGAATCAACAATTATTTAGTAAGAGCCAGGTCCTGTGCTAGGCTCAGAAAATAGAAAGACAAAGATTAAGCCATCCCTTCCCTGAAGGAGCTCATACTCTAATCAAGCAGAGAAACACGAAAGTGAAAGGCACCAAAGGTTTGGAGATCACGGGTAAAAACTACAAGGCGATATTTTGTTTTGTTTTCTGGCTGATGTTTTCTTTAAAAGCATCTGACTTGGGAGAAAAAGCACCAGCTTTAAAGGCTGCCTTTCCAACAAGGTGTCTCCCATGCTGCTATTAAAATCATACAGGATTCCATAACAGAGGCAGACACATTGACAGCTTTTTATTGTCATTCAAACGTCTTCTGAGCACCAACGGCAAGTGGAGCATAACCCAGGGAGACATATGTTCACTTGGCTGCTGTCACAGAGGATGTCCTGTGCAGAGTCCAAATCGAAGGGTTCGTCACAAAGATCAAGTTCTCTAAAGGCTCCAATGCACAGACAATATTCTATTAATTACAGCCATCTCATCCAACACTAAAAAAAGCCTCCTCAGTGAAAGCCATACTCGTTCAAAAGATTTTGGCTTAGCCACCCACAATGGGGGCAGCTAGGTGGTGTAGTGGAATATAGCACTTGGCTTGGAATAAGGAAGACTCATCTTCCTGAGTTCAAATCTGCCCTTAGGACATTTCCTAGCTGTGCGACCCTGGGCAAGTCACTTCACCCTGTTTGCCTCAGTTTCCTCATCTGTAAAATGAGCTGGAGAAGGAAAAGGCATAGTACACGTGGTCATGAAGAGTCAGACATGACTGAAAAGACTGAATGACAACAATCCACAATGGGACAAAACAACAATAGATTAAAAAAACCCATAATACTGTACAGATAACAATATGCTGTTAGACAGTTCATTGACTTATCCTATCAGAATGCACATTTTAGACAGTCGTGGTTGGACAATGAGAGGGGATAAAAATTGAATAGGAGGAGTAGTTTAGAGTTGGTCGGTGATTCTCAATGTTTTTTGTTCCTTGAATTCCTTTCAACAACAGCAGCAAAAATGTGTTGTGAAACCCCAGGATAATTTAACATTCTACTCATGATATTCTCTTAGATTTATTTGTTAGGTGCTTATAATTATAATGAGAGATTTTGCTCCCCAAAGTTCAAAATTAAAATTTATGTAATTATAAAATTTACATTTTATATTTATCACTAATTTTGATAGCTCCAAGTAGTCATTTTTTCAGTTGTATCTGACTCTTTGTGACCCCTTTTTGGGGTTTTCTTGGAAGAGATACTGGAGTAGTTTGCCATTTCCTTCTCCAGCTCACTTTACAGATGAGGAAACTGAGGCAAACAGGGTTAAGTGACTTTTTCAGGGTCATATAGCTAGTAAGTGTCTGAGGCCAGATTTGAATTCAGGACAATGAATCTTCTTGACTCCAGGCCCTCCCCAGGGCTCTATCCACTGCACCACCTAGCTGTCCAAGCTCTAAATACAAAGTTATAAATACCTACTCTAAAATAATCATGAATATTTTATGTGGGAAATTCTGTAAAAACTAAAAGAAGTAATTTAGCAAGGCTTCACGTGCTGACTATTATCTGCAAGACTTTATGGTAAATTTCTTTATTTTATAAATTTTGTTGAATGTAAATAGTATTTATAATGAAATAAGTTACAACTTGGAAGAGGCTTAATATAATAATCATATATAAACTTAATTCCTATGTTTGCTTTTTTATTTGAATAAAGATTTGCAATATTTGGTTCTATGCTAGATGGTCTCAAATCTGGTTCTACTTTGAGTTTATTTCTGTATTTTGATTTCAAACAAGAATAAAGTGAAAATGTGTGCTCACACAAATATGTGGTAGA
>JAQQSZ010018740.1:0-10514 GCA_028646595.1 Phalanger gymnotis | reverse complement strand
ATGGGGAGAAAATTTGTAATTCAAACGCCTGTGAAAATCAATGCTGAAAACCAAACATGTCAAAAATAAATTTAAAAAATAAATAAATAAATAAAAAAGAAAAAAAAAAGAAAAAAAAAGCAGATGCTTTAAAAATTTTTTTTTTTTGCATGTAGCTTGGAAACAAGATATATAGGGAAAGGGGCATAGAAATCTTCCCTGCCCTACAAGAAAGTAAGGGGAAAGAGGATACGGGGGGCAGGGCGAAAGAGGGGAGGACTGACTGGGGAACAAGGCAATAAGAATATATGCCATACTGGAATGGGGGGAGGAGGGTAGAAATGGGAAGAAAATTTTTAACTCAAAATCTTGTGGAAATCAATGTTGAAAACTAAAATATTAAATAAATAAATAATCCAAAGTTAAAAAAAATAGAATAGTCATTGGAGAAACAAAGCTATTTTTGCAGATGATATGATAGTATACTTAGAGAACCCTGGAGAATCAACTAAAAGGCACTTGAAAAAATTAGTAACTTTAGCAAAGTTGAAGGATATAAGATAAACGCACATAAATTATGAGCATTTCTTTATATGACCAACAAAACCCAACAGTCACAGACAGAAGACAGAAAAAATTCCATTTAAAATAACTGTAAATGGTATAAAATACTTGGGACCTACCTGCCAAGACAAATCTAGGAACTTTATGAAAACAATTACAAAACATTTTTCACACAAAGTCAGATCTAAACAGTTAGCAAAATATCACTTTTTCATGAGTAGGCCGAGCCAATATAATAAAAATTACAATTCTGCCTAAACTAATTTACTTTTTTAGTAACTTACCAATCAAACTACCAAAAAATTATTTGATAGAGCTATGAAAAATAACAAAATT
The DNA here is from genome assembly GCA_028646595.1 of Phalanger gymnotis. NCBI lineage: Eukaryota > Metazoa > Chordata > Mammalia > Diprotodontia > Phalangeridae > Phalanger > Phalanger gymnotis. The sequence continues at coordinate 9,635 of JAQQSZ010018740.1, read as the reverse complement.
CATCTGGAAGGAAAAAAGGTCAAGAATATCAAGGGAATTAATTTAAAAAAAAAACAAAGGAAGGTGGCCTAGAAATATCAGATTTCAAACTATATTATAAAGCAGTAATCATCAAAACTATCTGGTACTGGATAAGATATAGAGTGTTGGATCAATGGAATAGATTAGGTACACAAGACACAGTAGTCAATGATCATAGTAACCTAGTATTTGATAAACCCAAAGACTCCAGCTTTTGAGATAAGAATTCACTATGTAACAAAAATTTCTGGGAAAACTGGAAACCAATAGGACACAAACAAGATCAACATCTCACACAAAATACCAAGATAAGATCAAAATGGGCATACTATTCAGACATAAATCATGACAACATAAGCAAATTAGAAGAACAAGGAATAGTCTATCTGTTGGATCTATGGGGAAGGGAAGAATTCATGAGCAAAAAAGAGACAGAGGCCATTACAAAACATAAAATAGATAATTTTGATTATATTAAATTAAAATGTTTTTGCACAAACAAAAGCAATGCAACCAAGATTAGAAGAAAAGCAGAAAGCTAGGAAACAATCTTTACAGCAAATAGGTCTAATAAAGGCCTTATTTCTCAAATATATAGAGAACTGAGCCAAATTTATAAGAATACAAGCCATACCCCAATTGATAAATGGTCAAAGGATATGCACAAGCAGTTTTCAGGTGAAGAAATCAAAGCCCTCCATAGGCATATGAAAAAGTGATCTGAATCACTTTTGATTAGAGAAAGGAAAATTAAAACAACTCTGAGGTACTACCTCACACCCATCATATTGACTAATATGACAAAAAAAGGAAAGTGATTAATGTTGGAGAGGATGTGGGAAAATTGAGGCACTAATGCCTTCTTGGTGGAATTATGAACTGATCTGACCATTCTGGAGAGTAATGTGGAACTTTGCCCAAAGGGCTATAAAACTGTGCATATCCCTTGATCCAACAATACCACCACGAATGCTGTATCCCAAAGAGATCATTTTTCAAAAGGGAGAAAGGACCTACATATGCAAAAATATTTATAGCAGCCCTTTTTGTACTGACAAAATAGTGGAAATTGAGAGGATGCCCATCAGTTGGGGAATGGCTTAACAAGATGTGGTATATGAATGCAATTTTGTTCAATAAGAAATGATAAACAGGCAGATTTCAGAAAAACCTTGAAAGATCTGTGTGAACTGATGCAAAGTAAAATATGCAGAACCTGAAAAACATTGTACACAGCATCAGCAACATTGTGTGATGATCACCTATGAAGGGTTCAGGTCTTCTCATCAACACAATGATCCAAGACAAGTACAAAAGATTCATGAAAGAAAATACTATCCACAACGAGACAAAGAACTGATAAACTCTGAATGCAGATCGGAGCATATTTTTCACTTATTTTATTCTTTTTTGTGGTTTATTTGCTTTTGATCTGTTTCTTCTTCACAGCTGTGACTAATATGGAAATGAATTTTACATGATAGCACATGTATAACCTATATCAAATTCCTTACAATTTTCAGAAGAAGGGACAAAAGAGAGGGAGGGAGAAAAATGTGGAATTCAAAATCTTTTAAAAATGAATGCTAAAAATTTTCTTGATATGTAATTGGGAAAAAATAAAATACTATTAAAAACAAAATAGGAAAGGTGCTCTAGATAATCTCAAAGGTGTTTTTCCTGCTCAGATAGTCTATAATTTTTGAAATAAGATTAGATAGAGAATCAGCTTTCAAAGAGAACAATGGCACTTGAGCCTGAATGGTTTGTAGGTAAGTGACAAGTCCTGCAGAGGAAAACAGCTAAAAGGAGTATGAAGAGGCCTGGCAATGATGGCCCTGAGGAATTGATGTAGAAATCTGACTCCGTTGGAAGAAGCTGAGTATTCTATTTCACTAAGCTCCAATGGCAAATAAGCATCCTCAATGAACTAATGGAGCTGAGCTTTGTATCAGTTCCGAGGGAACTTAGGCAGGTTTATTACTGGCAGATTTTGCTTTCCCTGTCAGATTATGGTCACAGATTTCATGAATCATTTATGGGTTGAATTTAGATAGATTTTTATCAAGCTCCATGAGAATTCTGCAGGAACTGGGATGGTTATTTCAAAAGATAAGATATATAACAATATCAAGATGATTTCCTGAGTCTAAAAAGAAATAGAGATTTTGAGGAAAAAATCCCAAATGAGACAAGTCTAGGAGGATGAAATTTAATATACATGTAGAGTCTTATGCTTACGTTTTAAAAATCAGTTTCACAAGTAGAAGCATGAGGGAAAAAGTCTAGAAGCTGTTCACATGAAAGAGATTTGGGGTCAATAGTTAGTGAGTTAATGATTCAATGTGAGCCACCAGTACGACATAGCAACCAAGGAAGCTAAGTGAGTCATGCCATCTAGACCAAAAAAATTAATGGTTTCTCCTGTATTCTGACTTCAGATACTGCGGTGTTTATTGCTGAATGCCATGTTTTAGAGAGGACGTTAATAAACTGTAGAAATCCAGATTAGGGAAAGTAAGCTAGTGAGGGGTCTAGACAACCTGGTAATTTCAAATTAACTGAAGGAACCGGGGGTGTTTAGATTGGAAAAGAACAGATTTATAAGAGTCTGATGCCGTCTTCAAATACTTTATGAGATATCATATGAAAGAGGGGTTAGATTTATTCTGTTTGGTCTCAGGAGTAAGAATGGGGAGCAATTAATGGATGTTGCAGGTACAAATGTAAATTCAATAAAAGGAAGGAAAAAACCTTCCTAATACTTAAGAGCTTTACAAAAATGAAATAGAATGTCTTGGGTGATAATGGATTATCCTTTAACATGTTATTTTCTAGTGAAGGATAAATGACCACTTTTTAGGGATGTCATAGAAGGGATTTTCATTCAAAGGGGTTATACCAGATGACTTCAGAGTATATCCTTCCAAATCTAATGTTTTATGATTCTCTAATTATCAATAATTCATATTTTATGGGATCTAATAGATCAGAACACTCACATAAATACAAAATAATTAATTTTGCAAACTGGTTCAAATTCCACTATGTAAATCTCAGTAACAACAAAAATGTCTCTATAACCTAAAGATTTTTAAGACCCAGTTATGACCTACTTCAAGTAACATCTGAAAAAAAAATCCCTCCACAATAAAGGAATTTAGATGATGATGATTCTTTTTTATTTTTGCATTTGACTTATATGTCTTTGATAATTGAACCATATTTATTTCTTGTATTATTATCTGTAAAATTATTATATTAAATATTCTTTATCTGCTTGAAGCCCTACTAATGTGACATTAACCTCTGTCTAAATAAATGCAACAGTTTTCAGTGTTTCAAGTCCCTTGCAGTTGAAAACAGAAAAGTTGTAGGGTTTCAGAGCTTAGGCACTCAGCAAAAAATAGCCAAACTCCCATGTGCCCTGGTAAAGCCTATCCCATAATGCATTATATAAAATTGCCATTCCCACTGGCCATCACAGCAGAGAGAATATAAAAGGCACATGAAACTGGCAATGTCTTCTCATCACCTACAACCTCCATGGAAGCAATTACACTAGGGCTATACCACACTATCAGTGATTCCTCAGACACCAATAAGCTGCCTTTTTCAATTTGCAATTTCACAAAGAGGATTCTGGCTCCCTGTGAATCAAGGTTTCTAGGTAGTTTCTCTCCTACGTTGTGTAGGATCTTTCCCTCAAATGGTCTTTTGTTTCAGTTTTGTTTTGTTTTGTTTTTTAATCCCTCTATTTCAACCTATTCATGATTGTATGAAAGGTGATATGTCCTATCTTTGTGATCCCAGGAGACAAAGGGCACCTGTGCTCTATGTATTGTATGAATAGAAAAAAAGAATTAGATAACTGTCCTGTGTTGGTAACATCACTAGAAATTGATGCTACCAACAACAACGTGACAAAGTCTGGGTTCTTGCCTAAGAGCGCAGCTCAAAGTGTCCACCCATTGTAGGGATTTGACAATACTCATGGAATTCCTCGTTGGAAGGAGCGAAAACATGGATGGCATGATTCTGAACACACTGACTAAAGATATGTTGAAAAATGTGTTTCATTTTATTATGTTTTATGTTCAAAGATTTACTTTAAATAAATATATTCTACCATTGTGATAGACTGCAACTGAAAGTGAACTGAACTTGGAATCACAGATATTAGGTCTCAGTGTTGTCACTTGCGACTGACCTCTTAACAGGAAAGTCACTTAGTCTCTGTGGGATTCAATTGCTTCTTCTGTAAAATAAAAGGGTTAACAAATGGCCTCTAGTGTCAATGGTTGTTTTAAACCATGATAATAGGAGGCTTCCAGGAAGGTCATAGACTTGAAATTAGTTGTCAATTATCTAAATTCTAGCAACTCAGTGGATCAAGTGTACATTATGAATATCTTCACATTTTCACAGCTAATACTGAGGTAAGATATTAAAGAGAAAATAAGAGTTAATCCAAACATGAGTCCTATGACCATACATCCAGAACTAGGGAGGTTGAGCCTGTTTGATGTTTGATACCACACTCTTTAATGTGGGGTGACTACATCCCAGATAGATAAACAATATGGAAAGAGAATGTACATTTTAGACCAAATAGTATATTGTACTGAGAAATAGTCTTGTAAACTACCAGAAGAGCCCTTAAATATTTTTCTCTGTGTCATATTATAATGAAACTGTAAAGTTGAATTGCTACCTATTATTTTCTAGACTGGGCATGGAAGATGAAAGAAGATACGGCAAGAGCCATAGTTCAGTTCAATATCTATATTACCCACAATTCCAGTCTACTGATTTTTTGTAATTACTAGTAACAAGTGTCAAAACTAGATGTATTACAGTTAAACATTGAATAAAACTTGCTGTAAGAGAAAATTTAGAAGAAAGGAGAAATGAAAGTGGTGTCAAAAAGGTAATGGTCCTTACTCTAGCACACTGATTGCAACTCTGCTTTACTGGGGATGTTAGCCTTGGCTGTCAATCAAATAATGCCAACCAAGATGGAGATGGCTCCCAATGCCTTGCTGAATTCAGCAGACTATGACAGCATAGAGCATTAGCTATATATGTAAATAGATGTTTCTTTCTTCATTATTATTCGTAACAATCTCAGAAGACATTGATGAAGCTGAGCACTATTCACTAAGCTCAGCATCCATGAACTTAAAAGGTGGCTCTGCACTCATGTGGTACTAATTACCACTAAAGGAGCTACCTTGCATTTTCAAGCCATTACTCCGTAGAAGTTACCTCATACCATTCAGGAAAAGATTTCCCCATAAAGCAGTGTTATTTTTTAACTTCTAAAAACCAAACTTATTTAAGGAATTATTTAAAAATCAAAATCAATGAATAGTTTACCCTTTCTCACTGGAGTCTTAAAATATTTTAATAATTAAAACACAGAGCTACTTTAACTATGGAGATTTGTGTATAAATAAAAAAAAAATCCTTTTATTTTCCCCTAAATGAAATTCCAACATTGTTTTCAACAATGATGCTCTTTACCTAGATTTCATACCTTATATCTAGAATCTCAGAGCTGTAAAGGGACTTAGAAGCTAACTGCTCTAAACCTATACCTAAGAACTCCCTCCTCATTACACTTGACAGGTGAATGTCCAGCTTTTGCCTCAATATGAGAGGTGAGGGAGGATCTTCTAACCTCTGAAGAATCCAGTTTCATTACTAGACAGGTATAAGGAAGTATCCTTACCCAAAGTCTTAATCTGCCTCTGAAACTCCCACCCATTGCTCCTAATTTTGTTCTCTAGGACTAAGAAGACTACATTTCAAATGATCATAAATGATATATCCCTTTAAACATCTTAAAATTGCTATTATGCTCTCCTCATCCAAAGTCTCCTTTTCTCAAGGAAAACAAAATCAGTTAAAAGAGTAAAGAAAACAACATGGCAAAGCAGAAATTTTCTCCCATACTCTACTGATTTCAGAGGGGAGAGAGGGGGAGAGGGAGAGAGGGAGAGGAAGGGAGAGAGAGAGACAGAGAGAGAGAGGGAGAGAGACAGAGACAGAGACAGAGACAGAGAGATTATGTCTCAGAGATATAACAATTATACCTGAATTCTCAGAACAAGAAACTGAGAAGCCTAACAAGAAATTGCACTATGAATTAACACTAGCTCAACCAAGATCCACACTCAGGCAAGATCCACAGGATTATGTGACCATATCCACAGGATTGTGACTGGTACAAAAAGGGATTCTTCTCTTGCAGAAACTTTTGTTAATATGAAAAGAAGCATCAATCTAAAACCAAAAGCAAGCATTACATGAAATGGAGGAAAAAACTAAAAGCCTTCCTAATAAATACTAGGGTAAAATAATAATGTCCATTTCCCCACTACTATCAGGTATATTTCTAGAAATGCTAGCAATAGCAACAAGGAAAAGGAATTAAAAACAAAGACAAAGAGAAGAGAGGAATAGATAGAATATTTGCTGATGACATGATGGTTTACTTAGAAAATCCGAGGGGATGAGCAACAAAAGCAAGACAATTAAGTACTTAAAGAAAGCTTCAGGCCATAACATAAATCCATAAAAATCAATATTTCTATGTGATAACAACAAAATCCAAGAATGGAATTAGCATTTAAAATAACTCAACATGCATAAAATATTTAGGAGTTAGTTTGCCAAAGCATACTCTGTATATGTATATATTCAAGTTGAGAATGCTCTTTAAATTAATGAAGAATCATTTAAATAGCTGGAGGAATATTCAATGCTCATGTCTGGGCCCTGACAATATAACAAAAATTGTAATACTACTGAAGTCTATGGACATATTTAGTACTAAACCATTCAAATTGACTGAAGGTTCTATGTTTTGGACAAATGTAACAGAAAAGTTTTTTAGGGGAAAATTTTAAAATTCAATCAATTGCTAGAGAAACTAGAGCCGAAAGACCTAAGTTATCTTCCAAACTGAGCAAGTAAAAATATATAAGTTCATCTGTGTAACATGGAACTTTTACAAAAATTGGCGATGTCACAGAGATATTTCAAATGAATATAAAAATGCAGAAATAGTTAATACATCCTTTACAGACTATAACACAATAAAAATAATAATCAGATAAGAGAGCACAAGCAAAAGACACAGACCCAAATGGAATCCAATTAATAAAAGTCTGAATAATGAGTAGGTCAAAGGACAAATCATAGACATAATTTATAATTAAGCTTAAAAAATTGATAAAGACAAAACAAAGAGCCAAAATTTCTGAGATGTAACAAAGATAGTTTTCAGGGAAAAACTATATCCCTACAAAACACATTAACAAAGTAGAAAAGGAGAGTATTAATGAATTGACAATGCAACTAATATCAACACATGGGATCCTGCCCAAATGAATTTGACCCAAACCTTCTTTCAGCCAAAAAAATCCAAAGTTTATTAAAAATATGCCATATAGGCCAGACTCTTAAGGAATCTCAGCATGGGCTAGACTTTTAGGAATCTGAGCATTGGTTATGGTAATGTAAACAGGCCAGTTTGAATCTGAGCACTTTCAGGAACACAAGATGGATCTTATATACAGAAAGACTGTGGGAGGATTCTGGGGTTGGCCAAGTAGTCTGGGGTGATTGGAGGAGGGGTCTAGGGAGGATCTTGATGGGAGTGGCCAATAGGTTGGGGTGACTACAGGTCAGAGGCCAGAAACAAAGAGAATAGGGTTTTGATAGATCATGTGTGGGAAGTTGCCAGAGGCAATCCAGAGGTAACAGACAATGAAGGCCTGGGCTAAATTAAGGGTAAAAGAGAATTGGGCAGTAGTGCTTGATGATGAAAGGCCAACCGAGGGGATTATAGCCTCAGCCCACATCCAGATCAAGTGGGAAGATTCAAGGAGAGTTCAAAGAGGTTTCCAGAGCCTGTCAGGGTGGATAATTAGGTTTACTCTTGTGTGATGCAATGTGCACAAGCCTGTACCCCATCACAACAACAACAAAATTGGAAAGCCAACAAATAAGCCCAACATAAGCATAGCAGAGAAGATATAAAATAATGAGGGGAATAAACTGGAAACTAAAGAAGTGTAGAAGTAAGTCAAACTAAATGTAGGTTTTGAAAAGATTAACAAATTTATATAGCTTTAATTAATATGATTACAAAGAGGGTAGGAAAATAAATCAACTCAGCAGCAAACAAGGTGAAATCACAACAAAACCAGAATTATCAGAACCTATTCTGCATAATTCTATGCTAACCAAACTAAAATCATAAGAGAAATTAAGGAATCTGCTATAAATATAGAATATTCAAGCTAATAGAATAACTAATATAGAACTTAAGTCAAATTATCAAAAGGACACTTTAAAGAACTATAGAAGATACTAACAAAAGAACATTTGGTCAAACAAAAATTCTAGAATATCAAAGAAAATAATGAGAAAGAGTAGGCATGAAGGGCAGGATAGGACTTTTAGATGTCAAATTATATTTTAAAGCAATCATGAAAACTACTTTAAAAACCTAGTTAAAACATTTTGAAAAGTATATCAATGGAAAAGACAAGGCAAAAATCAGAAATAATTGAACTCAGTGTTTGATAAGCCTGAAAACATAAGTGACTTATGAAAGACTGCCTTATCTGAAAAGAGTTAGTGAGCAAACTACAAAGCAGTCTGGCACAAATTAGGCTTCTTCAGATTTCTTACATCATATTCAACAATAAATTCAAAATGGATATTTAAATTGAATTGAGATCATACCATATAAAAATTAGAAGAGAAGTAGATGCTATGTATTTCACAGCTACAGACAAATGATGAATTCTTAACCAAAAGAGAGATACAAGAAGTTACAAAAGACAAAATAGAATGTTGATTACATTTCATTGAAAAGCTTTTGCATACATGTGGATGCAGACACAAACACATAAATAACACATTTAGTATAAGAAGAGAAATGGTTGGCAAGGGAAAAATCTTCATATGAAATATCTCTGATGAATGTTTGATATACAAACAATTAATAATATTTAAGACTGAAAGTCATTCCCTGATAGGTAAATAATCAATAGATATGAATAAATATTACTCAATTTTGATTATGCTAAACTGAAAAGGTTTTGCATAAACAAAGCCAATGCAACAAGGATTAGGAAGGAAGCAGAAAATTGGGAGAAAATCTTTACAACCAATGTCTCTGATAAAGGCCTCATACCTAAAATATACAGGGAACTGAGCCAAATTTATAGGAATACAAATCATTCCCTAATTGAGAAATGGTCAAAGGATATGAACAGGCAGTTTTCAGAGGAAGAAATTAAAGAGATCTATAAGCATATGAAAAAATGATTTAAATCACAATTGATTAGAGAAATGCAAATCAAAATAACTCTTAGGTACCACATCTCTCCTGTCAGATTGGCTAACATGACAAAACAGGAAAATGATAAATGCTGGAGAGGATGTGGGAAAATTGGAACATTAATACATTGTTGGTAGTGTTGTAAATAGATCCAGCCATTTTGGAGAGCAATTTGGAACTATGCCCAAAGGGCTATAAAAATGTGCATAACCTTTGACCCAGCAATACCACTCCTAGGGCTATATCCCAAAGA